>JAHZMX010001090.1:0-14596 GCA_027743895.1 Seira musarum | reverse complement strand
TTCTTTACCTTTTGTTCTAATTTACCCAAGCGAAAGAAACATTTATTGAAAATAGATGTTTTCTAAACGAAACAAAACTCCTACGCAAACCAAGGTTAACTTTCAACAAAATGTTTACCTCGTTTTGTATTTTCTTCTGGTAGAAAATTGAAATAGGGGAATAAACAATTTAATGTTAGATTAAATAATCGTTTGGTGATTTCTAAAAAATCCCTAGATGGAAATGGTCGTATATGTCCCTAATTGGAAAATGATCTAATTAAAATTTTAGGAGGAGGTCATTTAAGGTGGTAGGAAATTATGTCTTATATAAATGCTGATTGAAGGGCAGAAACGAGTGAAATATTTATTCAGTTATCTCTTAATTCAGTTTCGAATTATATGTATTGCGCTAGGGTTTCTAACCAACTACAGCATGCAACCATTTGCTTTCTAGAAAAAAAACTGCGAGAACATATTTTCTAATGATATTACTGACTTTGGATTCAAATAAAGAATCGCAGACCACATAAATACCTATTTCCTTTTGCATGCAATCAAATCAAGTCTTTCAGCATCGAAACATTGTAAATAGGTACAGATCGTTCATGATATTCCAATCCCCATTTTACAAAACATTGTCCTAATTTGTCCTCAACTTCAGTCGGATTTTTTCTCATGCAATCTTCGTATTTGTATGATGGCAGGGTTTTATTTGTAGAGTAAACTCTCTTCGATTTTAAAATATGAAACCATGAATATGGCAGCAGTAGATCCGTAAATTACTTAGCTGCTCAGAAGTATACGTGCACTGCGACTGGAATGATAGTGGTTGGTAATTAAAATTTATACTTTCGATCATAGGATCCAGTTTATTTGCATGCTACTCACTTTTTGTATGGGTACTAGTACTAAAGTACTTGTGTCGTGTAGTTCAAAAATATTCAAAAAATAGAATAATGCTACCCTGATTCAAACTAGTGATACAATAAATATATAGCTGGGCTTTTACGATTTAAATGTCAGGAACTTGCAACAAAAACATTCAATTACTTACAATTGTACGTGTCAATTCAACTTACGATTAGTAAATAAAGAACCTTGTGCAGAATAGCAGTCCCACCCATTCGTTTAGTCTTACGATGTTGTTGTTTTCACTGCAATTTTTCCTCATGCAAATCGATAAAATTAACCTTTAAGAAAATTTTTGCCTTGCTCACCATCCCTTTTCAAACTTTTATTATTCAATCCGATTCTCTGCATCTTCATTAACTAGCCCTAATTGCAACCGATATAGTTCTCAAGGTATATAATAAAAAGTAAAAGGTCTGATCAAACTTACAAGATGTTTTTTATTCTAAATTCAAATGTAAATTGGTATGGCACAATTTAGAAAGATGGATCAAACCGCACGTACCCTAATTAAAAAAATACGGCATGCATGAATTACAGAATACCTAGAATAATAGAATGGTCGCGCGAGACAAGATATTAAATCCAGTTTTTTTTTGTATCGCCGAATACAAAGAAAGAACACAATAATTTAAAACGATAATGATTTTGAATTACTGTTAGTAAAAAGTTTTCGCATGCAATTAGTAGTACATACATTCTACAAAATATATTGTGGAACATATCTACCGTTAGATTATTTAAAAGTCTGTGTTTTTTTTCATTGTCCAGCATGCACGAGCTGGATAGCAAATACCTCTTGTTTGCTTATGATCAGTCATTGTCATTACAATTCCAGTACTAGATTTCTTAGTTTCCATTTTCATCATGTACGGAGCTAATATTTGCTGCGTCCTTGGGCTAATGTTGATGGCAAAATTTATTTCTGTTTCAAGCACCAGTTGCACGAAACGAAAGTTTTTTGAAATCCACGTCAACTACTTTGGTGGTGTGACCATCAACAGGACCCTAGAATGTGACATGTACTTTCAGTGGTCCGTGGCTGAATACTGCTGCTATGATAAGGTTCGGAATAAATTTAAAAGATCTCAGAATATGGAATTTATAGACTTGAATTTATTTTCATATATACATATAGTTCCAGGATTGAATTGGGCGAATTTATTTTGTTAAGAATTAATGTAATTCTTCATTAATTTATTTTCATCATTACTTCACTTGTGTTTATTTTACTTACCCAAATAACCAAAAACATGAAATTAATCTTTTAAAACTTGGCAAATTAGTGACATTTGTCGGACTGGACGTGAGGTAGAACTAATGAGCCTTAAAATTTTTTTCACACCTTAAGTACGACCGATTCGAGAGACATCCATATTGCTGCTACTCGGAAACTTACAAGCTGGTTTTGGGCCTTAGTATAGCAATATCATCACTTATTCTAATGGGATGCCTAATCAGTATTGCTATCTGCTGGATTTGCAATTGGTAAGTAAGCATGCAATTAGTCGATCAGGATTTTAGGATTTTATTTTTTAGGTAATTCTGTTATTTCAATCGTCCTTTAGGAAAGGTGTGCGGTCAAGAAATCTTTGCAAACGATATAATAACAAAACGCATGTGGACTTGGAATGTACTGAAATTGGAAAATGAGAGATGGACAAATAATATTTATGATTTTTAAATAAAAGTTAATTGATTTTTAAACTTGTCAAATGGCGAAAGATTTAGCATGAAAATGGTGTTTTTAATTCCCGCATTCTTTACTGCCAAAGCTTGTTTAGACTAATTTCGCCATTTCGCATGAGTAATTTTGTTCTCGTCTTCGTGAGTTTAAATCTGTTTTATCGCATGAAATGGTGACAATTAAAAATGCGCTGTGGGAAATGTTTAAAAAAATGCAAATATTGACAGTTTTTCTTTCCGTAGGAAATGAGTAAGAGGAAAGAGAAAACAAAGAAACAAAGAGCATTTTGGATAATTTATGTCATTAAGTTTTGGCGCGTGTGCTACCAATTATCTAAAAATTTCAAGCTCGCATGTCTTGCTCAACTTACTTTATGAAAGGAAAATGTCAGCCAGTCAGGAGTTGCTTGGAATGCTGGTTTACTGATTGCGTAATCAAATGTTGGAATTTTCTACCTTCCTTGAATGATAATTCAATAAATAAATAGAAAATTAGTGGTTATGTAAGGAAAAGAAAATGTCCAATCCATGTCGAAACAAAGTGAAACTTTAGCCAGCAACTTCTGTATGCCACCATCACCCAATATTATTTCAAAATCTAACTCTCAAATTTTAATAACCGATTTTTACGACTGGTTCATCCGTTTTACCTCAAAATGTAGTTACGCAATATTTGGCGAAAAAAACTCCATTTTATGATTTATGACTACATTCATTAAACTACACATGTGCTCTATTTTAAATAGCTGTAAATGTCTGAAAGCCTCTCCAACATTTTCACCAAAGTCTTCCTTAGTGATTTGGCTTGATTTCATCTATAACGTATAGAAAGGGTTTGTGTATTAACGTATAAATTCCGGTATAATCAAAACCAAGATAACTGGCTTCTATCTAGCATAGGGACTTTAGATTAGACATCATCTCGCCATCTTAATCTTTAACAGCCATGCTTATCATCTTACCAGACGGACGTAAATGAATTAGAACATAATTTCATGTGCGACTATGGAATAAAAGTTAGTGATAATTTAATTATAAGCTCTTTTAGTCAAATAGACTGAAGAAAGATAAAATGAATTAATGAACAACCTGTCAATTTGACACAATTAATTAATAATGTCAGAATGTATTAATATTACTGACGTTCGCTTTCGCTAAGAACAAGTTATCTAATAGTAATAAAATCAACCTGTAAATGAATAACGTCATTCCTTTCTCGTTGGTCGAAATGTGTGTTGGTGACAATGACGAATAAAATGTCGCAGGTAAAGGAGGCTATAGAAAATGATGACGGTACATGATTCACAAAAGCCCTCAATATTCGATTGCATTAGGGCTAATGGACTCAAGGTCCAATCTGTATTTGAATCGCGATTTATGATTATACTCTTACAAACCCTGGCCTGCTTGACATTTTCATCTTTTTGTTCGAAGCTGGTTCAAACCGCATTTCTAAAATGTTTCTTAACAACAGATAATTCTACTAATCCATGTAGGTACGCAGTAATGACAAAATCATATTTATTCGGAGGTGTGGCGACCTCAACTAAAATAGCTCATCACCATCGTCATCAGTTCTATTTTTACTAGTAAAAACTAATTGTCCATCTACGGTTACTTTTATCATATTTTTGTGTATCTATCTGACAAATCAACATACTTAAACTGGAGTGGTTACATAGGAATTATGATAATAATTTTGGGTCTATATTTGATAACAAGAACATGAGTAGCTGTCTCGTCAATCCAAAAGCAATTTATTATCATGATCATCAAACCTTATACTATATTAGCCCACGAGCCAACTTATCATGTCATGTCATAATTTTCACCTTTCCAAAACTAGGCGAATCATGATTCATAGAAATATTTTTTCAAAAGTATTTTAAATTATCTACTACGTTGCCCACTGCATTACATACAATTGAGTTGTTGTTGTTGTGGGAGGTGACGATCGGTCTGTGTCTGTATATGTGGACAATTTCATGAACATATATAAAAACCATTTTTGCCCACCTTTCTCTTGCTGACCTGTCCTTGTTGTGAGATACATACTTATTTTCTTATTAAATGTCTTGAAAACATGAAGAAAGAGAAAAAAACATATTTTCTTCATTTCTTAAACTTCGTATTTAAGATTTCTAGACTTTGATAAAAAAGGAAACCATTAGGTGATTACACACTTCCGTTCCAACGATGACCTTTTATACAACCACCCTCTTCTCCTCACCTCCTGCTCGCTCGAGGTAGTAAGAACATAATTGTCGTACCACTACTCAGCCAAAAGGTTTTCCCGACAAATGTAATTACTTTTTATTTTCTCAAACAAAAGGGAAAACATTGGAAATTATTAAAAGGTATCAGAGTTTCTTCCAATTATTGCATTGATAGTGCTGATGGCACTTCAGCTGGCATACAGCTTTATATTTTCTTACACGAAATATAACGCGATACAACATGAACATGACATTGCTATATGAGTTGGATCATTATTGCAAAATGTTCTTCAGCTACATAAAAGCTTAATGTTCAGGCCATTCTGTCATGTCGTTCTCTTGTCCGAAGCGATTATAAAAAAATTCAACATGGGTTCGCCTTGCGCTTTCACCAAATATTTCTTCCGCGGTAGTTGGATTTGTACATGTCTTCGTCATTTTTTTTGCCTTGGGAGAACATCCTACTATAACCACCATTGGCGTTATTGATTTTCATCGGGAGCGTCGATGAATAAATGATGAGACAAAAAGTATCGATTTTTCCTCCCTTTAGTGCTCAATCTATTATTTAAGTTAAAGTGGAGCAATCGAGCAATCCGCCTTTATGAAGTATTTTTTTTTCTCCTGTGGTATGTGCATACAGCATATCAGCACAAACAAGTCGATGATTATTCCATGACATGACTATGATGATGATGATGGTGATGAAGAAAGTAGACTCAATACCCATGATTTTCTGCCAAATGTCAATCCGTCCCTATAAATCATCCTGTTTTATTAGTACTCATACATAGTCATCCTCGCAAAGAGGAATAGCCAAGTCAAACTTAAAGCCATGCTCGGAAAGGGGTCATTATAAGCAAAAAGTGTGATTACGATTCTTTTACATCGCCCACATAACTCAAAAAGTACTTACCTCTTCGGTTTTGTTCGAATTAAATAATGTCCAATTTAGTTTTAAAATATGAATTGAACAATTGATTTTTTCTTCTTTAATCGATCCCTGTCGCCTGATCACTTTAATTTCCCTTAAAGCTTATTTCAACCCGTTTCCTCTTTTTAGAGTTGATTTGACGTTCCCAATAGTTTGATGTATTTTAATCGGGCGATCCAATAAAAAATTCTAAAAACCATTAAATAAATTTTTTCGATTTCTGAACTTTAAAAATGTGAAAGACTTTATAAGTTTTTGGGAATCAAACTATTTATTTGTAATATTTTTTTGCATCAGAGGAGGCACAAAAATGGAAAGAATCATGATAGTCTGCCTCCTCTGGACAATTCTCATTGCAACTAAGTTAACACTCGTTTCGGGGAGCGAATGCATGAAACGAAAGTTTTTTGAAATCCATGTTAACTATTTTGGAGGTGTGACAATTAATAGAACGCTGAAATGTGATATGTATTTCCAATGGACAGTAGTAAGTTAATCAAAGATTTTTAAAACATTTGATTATGATTTACGATTTAACATTTTCTTAAATAACTTTTTTTCGTACAATTTTAGGCAGACTACTGCTGCTACGATAAATATGACCGCTTCGAGCGACATCCGTACTGTTGCTACTCGGAAACTTATAAATTGGTTTTAGCTGTAGGCTTCATTTGCCTTGTGCTATTAGGCTGCTCATTCTCAATTTTCCTCTGCTGGATTTACAATTTACCCCACTATCTCTTATATTGCATCACTTGTGGAAAATTCAGCTTGTTAGTTGATAATTGGAAACATTTTTTGATAATTTTTTTTAGGGTTCATTTTTACATAATTCATTTTTTAATTAAAGGAACGAGTGGACAGTCCGTAATAAAAATAGCCCTTACGTAGACCCCAGCTTCTATTCTGGAGAACCATTTTGGGCCAAAGGAGGAGAAATGCAGCAGCTTTACCCTTTGAGACCAATGCCTCCTAAGGTGTTTTACCCTGCTCCACCACCAAAGCTTAAATATCGATGGGACATGGCTCATGGAGAATTGCCATTATTCATCGTAGCGAGTAGGCAATTCACTCGTAATCCTTACTCCGCAAGACCACAGGATCGAAACACGACACCAAATTATCACGATAGTAATAATAACAATGAATCCAGGAGAAATAGTCTGAATAGCGTAAACGAAGCCAAAAAATGTAGGGCGGATGATAATAAGTCCCAAAGTCAGGGAAATTACTCAGCTCAGTATAACCGTCACAGGAGGGGTCACACAGCTTCAAGCACGAGAAAGTTCACTCCGGATAGCGTCAGTTCTGCATCCTCACGCAGGAGTGTGCCCGATAATGTTCAGTATAATCCACCCCCATTTGGGGCAAACATTGATGAAGTTGATGCAGCTCAAGAGCTTATGGAAGCATTAAAATTTTTTGACGATGAAGACCGAAACAATCCTTCCCCAGTTCAGTGGAAGAATGAAAATAAACAGAAAAATGAGGAGCAAAAAAGTACGAATGGGAGGCAAGACATTTTTATAATATCAGGAAACAATTCCGTCATGAGTTGCCCCCCTTCGGGGAGTAATGGTGGTAGTCGAAGGCAAGGATTAGATTTTGAGAATATTCGACCAAATACCACTGGGAGTGTAGCAACATTTGAACAATATGGAAATTACATGGCCTTATCACAATTGGGACTGAGTGACTCTCAAAGGCTCAAAATTAGTACTAGGGGCGGTAGCTCAAATAATCCGTTAGGAGTACAGGTCTACAGTATGCCCGGAGTACATACTGCTGGCGTTTTAAGCACAGTTCAAAATTATCATGTCGTCTCTTAGTAACTTGGGAAATCCAATGGAGACGATTTTGGAGGACGACTCGATGGATGAGCAGCCAACAAAGTCGGAAATGAATGAGTCAGAATCATCGGCTTTATCATCGTCCCCCTCTTCTCCGTCGTCATCGAGATCAAGTGAACCAGGTAGTGGTAGAAATAGTAGCATAAGTAACTCCGTAGCCGGTTCGAGTGTGAAAGCCACTGCGAGATTCAATGCTCAAAGGGAACAAAGGCAAGCGAGATTACAAATGGCGATAGACGAAAGTAAACCTTCAAATCTCAAAAGAAGGGCATCCTCCATTGCCACTGTTTCTACTGGAGTTGGAGGAAGCAGCAGGGCAGCCGTGATTGGATCCCCTGTCATGTCATCATCAATTAATCATGTTTTGGGACCAACTCCAACAATTACTACAATTACCCCTTTCAACCCAACTCTCCCAGGAACATTAGACGAATCGTGTTATGACACTGACGCAAAATCTAACAAACCCAGGCGAAATAGTGTGATCTAAAAATTTTCATTCACATTTTAAATGCAATTTCATAAAAAAATAACTTTGCTCATTTATCGCAAAAATTTTATTTCACATTGATAAAAATATTTTCGGGGCAATGTGAGAAAAATAATATTAAAGGTAAGTAAATTCCTAGTCTTTTTACGGCTCAATCACCACAATGATTCCGATTGCCAAAAAGACATTATCCACCACTATTAAAGAAGTAACCTATTCAGTATCGCAGTTGCAGTTTGCAATCGAAATTAAGATGCAACTTTCGCATTACATTTTAAGAGTAAAACAAGGGTCAAATGTATGCATGTTGTCTTAATAAACTTGATTTTCTTCACAAAATAAGAATGAGAAAGTACTTTCTATTTATTTATTCGCATCCGCATCACCCAATCAAATACATAGCTTTGATACATAAATTCCAAAAATGGTTGAATCATGATTTAATTGCTTAATTACCTGCATTTAGTAATACATACGTTTCATTAGAAAGTACTTTCTATTGATTTATTCCCATCCGCATCACCCAATCAAATACATAGCTTTGATACATAAATTCCAAAAATGGTTGAATCATGATTTAATTGCTTAATTACCTGCATTTAGTAATGCATACGTTTCATAGTTGATCGATCTGATACGGAGAACACTATAATAAAATCATAATTTTGTCTTTCATGAAACAATATACATATTTTCATTAAGGAAAATGGGTCGGTTTTTCCTTAGTCATATCAACTGATATACCAACGGCATGCAGTGTGGTGCTGATATTGGAACAAGTTTTGACTCTTTTTATGTAATTGAATCAAATGAATAACAATTTCAATTGTCTTTAATAATCATAGACTTTTTATTTTAAAGTTAATAAGCATAAGCAATCAACATTACATGTAGGCATTTTTCATATTTCTGAAACAGTAAAATGACAGGTAGTTTTTACTTGTAGGAGATTCTCATGTAATAGAATTTAGATGGATAATCAACAGAATTATTACAGATTACAATTTAGAGTTACAATACAGAAAATCACGCATTATGTTAGAATGACTGGTTTATTTATTTAAATCGCGTTTAAGGTAACTTTAAATTTTTATGTTTATTAAATATGTATTCATGAATGCCACTTTGCATATTTTACTAGTCTACTAGCTTAGAAGCTAATTCCATCAGCCAAAACTATTCAAGCCAACGTGAAATTTTGCTATATATCCTTAACTATCTAATGGAAAAATACCTAACCTACAATTTATCCTTTATATTAAATTTTAGTCGCTTTTTGCTTTTTTCCATTTTCAGATATTGAAGCAGATTTTTTGTAGGTAACCCCAGAAATAATTTGATGGTGCCCGAATTATATTCCTATTTATATCTTATTCCTTCTGCACTAGGCCGTGTTTTGAACTTAATTAGCTTTTTTGGTCTTATTCAACTCTCTGACGTGATTCTGAACGTGAAACACGTGGCCCATGGTGTTCATGTAGCTTCTCGGCAACGATTCCATGACATACTTGAGATCATATTTTGCTGCAAGTTTCTTCACCCTTTCAGCCACAAAGCGAAGATTGTACTGGGGCATGGTAGGGAAGAGATGGTGCTCAATCTGGTAATTCCTGCAGATAATAAAGTATCATATTGTTAGCAACTAAATCTTATTGCAATGCTAATCTCCAGAAAGTAAACTCACAGCAGAATTAGCCACCAATCATTGAACCAGCCAGGGTTGACGTTTGCTGTATGGAGGAGACCGAACTCGACCCAGTGTTTAGGCTCATATGTCATGGGCAGGTGGGTGTGATTTAGAGCGAATGAGGATGACAGGTACAATGACATGAAGGATTTTGCAAGCAAATATGGCCACACTCCCATGAAGTAAAACGCGATTCCAAAATGAAGGAGGAGAGCAATCATCTCATTCCACAAGCGACGCTTCACAATGTAATGAGGGTGGTAGTAGAAGTTGATCGCACAAATGAAGAGGGTTCCATTCAACGGAAGTAAGAATCCTTGGTTTCTTGTGAGAATGTTGTTCTGAGAGATGTTCTCTGGATCGTACACAAAGTCCTCGTGAACTGCTGTCACGGGCAAATGTTCCATGTCAAAGTCACGCTGGAAACGTTGGGGCATTGCGTGGTGACGGTTGTGTCGGCGGACCCACCATTGAGCGGACATGCCCATGTAGAAGCCTTTGCCATAGAATATGTTTTGTAAGAATTTGTCCTTCTTCGGATTTCCTGTCACAGAGTTGTGTCCACATCTGTTAAATTATGAAATTCGAAATTTAGTACATGAGCAGTAGAACTCGCAAAATTAATTTTGAAAAAGTAATTCACTTACTCATGCTGTAGAAGAATAGGGTTGTTTAAACATTGATCATTATATCATAACCCATTATAATTAGAATAATGATTAATTAATCATTTAATCAGGTTATCGTAAATTAATTATTAAATAACTGCAAATAAATCAGTGATTGGTAGATTAATTGATCATTAATTGTAATGGATCATGATTAATATCAATGAATGATAAACAATAAAATCCTGCCTGCAATAACCCCATCCGCCCTAAAAAAACAAATGTCATTATTGTTCGCATGTTTAGCAATAACTAAAGAATGTAATTTAAAAAAGTCAAAACTTCGCAGTTCGGTTCAAATAACTTTAATTTGCTTACCCATGCCAATCCCAGCTATGATCGCTCCAAGAACTTTCCACAGGAATGCGTCATTTTGATTCACGATGTATCCTCCAAGAAGCAAAGTCAAGGTGTACTTCAAGAACAACCAAAGCATTTCTACAAAATAGTAATGTAAAAAACATTTTTCATTTCACGAAACATTAAGAATGATTAAAATATTTTAGGATATATTTTTGTAAAATTTATTCTTGAATAACCTAAAATATACAGGTTTGAACAACCCTTCTTCCTCGACTTCTTTGAGTAATACAAGAAAATCATCCGTCATGTTCTTGTATCGCTCGCGAGACTTTTGATCACCGGCAAAGTTCACTAAAACAAAAAATTAAATTTTTATTGATCTGCATACCAAAATAAATTTAATTATTCGTCCTGTACTTACTTTCATGTTCTCGCGCTGGACGTCTTGGTAGGGTTTTCATGATAGCATCAACCTTACTTTTAGACCTGAAATTTATTAAATCTTTTTTATAATCCTTTATTACATAGTATATAATTATCTCAATGGATTCATGAAATAAAATAGTTAAAACTTTCCTAAAATGGAAGTTAATAATAGGTAAGGTTGCATCTTCAATACGGTCGTCGGTTCGACAGTAATATTCGATGACATATCTAAAAAGAAATTATGACTAGTGTTATGTCAATTCCGCAAGGCATTGTTTCTTACATAAATTGATTGTGAGTTTAATTAGTAAACCTACCCCCCGGGATGTCGCTCGATGAAGTTAGTGACATCGTAGAAGTATCCATCATATAAAATTTCCTTTTTCCCGATTTTCAACGCATTTGCTTCAGCTGCATTGAAGGTATCATCGTAGTCGTCTCTTATATTTGGAGCCATCTGAAAAAAATAAATTTTTATTAAAACCTATTTTTTCATAATATTCTGAACGATCATAACAATCTCATGATGAAATCTTACCCTAATTCTGCGAATTTATTGCAACATAAACCACGGAAATGTCAGTCACGAAATTCTTGTCATGAATCTTAACTGAATACAATGTATCCGTCTAAATTCACAATTCACTGATTTAGTATCCAGAAACCTTTCTTGCTCTTGCTTTGTCTCTTAACTTTGTTATGGTCTCGTACCACAAATGAACGGCTATTTGCTCTAGGCAATGTCTGTCTGGCTCACTCAGGATCAAATCACCTCAGCTCTGTACTCACTCACCCGAACGATTAAAATTTGTTTGCAGCATCAACCCTCTCATTTAAAAGTTTGTCCAGAATTTATTGTGGGAACGTCAACTGCTTAATTTTGAAGCTCCAAACTCCACTCTTATTGCGCTGCACTCGACTCTTTTCCCTTCTCCTCAGTCAGTGGATAAAGCGATCGATATATGCATATGTACATGTAGGGATTATTAAGGGTTGCGGAATGAATGTGTGATGTGATGTGAGTATATTTATAAGCCCAATAAGTTCTTATAAAAAATTGGCTGAGCCAAGAAGGGAGATATATAAGCCGAGAACCTGGACGTGTTTTTCATTCCGCTGGGTGACCATACGATATTATGTGTAGTGCAATGCAACAGAATAAAATGTGAAGTAGCTTGCATATTATTTCATTAACTTTTTTTATTGAGGGTGAGGAACATTCTCCAGTCTTTTTCAACCCGGCACAGGATAAAATATTTTAGCTGAGTAAGTAGATGAAAAAAAGAAAAATGCCGCATCGCATGATATGCAACCATTTTTGGTTGGAAATTAGCAGGAATCTTCTGTTCTCATACGTGCTCACAAAACTTAGCCTTCCTTTGTCCACAATTTACCCATACAAACGTTTAGTATCAGCACTCATGATGAAGAATAATAGTCTGAAAAGAATTGATTTTATTCCTTTTACTATATTCAGGGAATAAAATATATCAAAATAAGGTTAAATGCTAAATTAAGAGTTACGAAAGAAAACGAACACGGAGATAATAGGATCGTGTGAAATCAATAAAAATATAATCGATTCTATTGCATAGTAATAATGGTTTGGAATTTCCAGGCTGGTACTTGAAGCACAATTTTTGAAAATTAGATTAGGAATAGAAAAAATAAGCAATGGGCTCTAAATTTGAGAGTTTCCCATGATCAAAAAGTACATACCAAACAGTGTCAGATGAATGGATTAAAATTTGAAAACAAATATATCCTCTGGAGAAACGATTTCTTGTTTGCAAAAGTTCCTTAATTTCATTATTTTACTTCGCACGTGCTTATTTACACGACATGCCTAAGTAGTATGACACGATTTGAGCAATTCTCACTTATTTTTGTCTGAAACTAACTATCGCTTCCAAAGGTACCTATTCCTTTTTTTTACTAATCCCCCATGGCTTTTGGATTATCACGTTGAAACAGAATTTCTTGCTTTGCCACAGCCAGAGTAAAATGCATGCGAAATAATTGTAGATGAAAGTTTGCAATCGCGTGATACAAATATAAACGGTAATTTTTAATCACGAAATTAATACCAATATTGCAACTGTAGGGAAAACCAATTGTCAAGAGTTATGCAGAAGCCATTTTGAGTAGTCTAATCTAGTCTGAGATAATTATTTTTAAAAAATGCTCACGGTTTCTAATAATGAAATCGAAGTTTGGTTAATAGGCATCTTTAATTTAAATTGCTCCTGAAGGAAAAGTTGATTGGATTTTGGCAGAGAAGAAATATGACGCAAATAAAACTTTCCTCAAAGGAGCTGCATTTCTAAATAAATAATAATAATAATGATGGTAAATAGTAATAAAAATAGTAATGTAATAAATATATAAGTATTGAATGATCTTATTCGTTTAATTTAATGGCGTTCTTTTCGCACAATCCCTTTTTCTTATAGATTTTCAGCGTTTAAAGTAAATTCCAAAAATGATTTGCCCATGAAATATTTAGCTTGTGTTTCTTCTCTGGTCTGGTCACGCTTTTTGCAGCTGCAAATTACATGCTAAATCCAAAGCATCAACTCGGCAAACTTTGGAGCTGTTTTTATCTCCATCTAAGTTAGCAGTTCGAGTCTGGACAAAGAATCTTGGTTATGAAACTAGTTATTTTCGTGTGAATTTGTAAATGGTAGTCGCAAATAACCCAGTAAAAGAAGATTAGGATTAATGGCTACCCAACTATGGATGGTTGGAAATGAAATCAGTTTGTCGGTTTTGTGCAATGAAATGAGAAAAAGAGTCACGCGATGCAATGCATACAGCAACAGTTTCTTTCTCATGCAGATAATGAACCATTTATAGACTGAATTTAGTAGATCAAGTCGTTTTATTTCATTATTGAGCTTAAGAGATTAGACGAATGATATTCTTGGAAAAATTAAGAGCAATATTACTCGCTTGTATGGACGAGTAAAAATAAAACATGCTTGGCATTCATGATCAATGATCTGGCTGCTTTTAATAAAAACTGAAAGTGATTTTACCCTCAATTGTCTCATAAAAGGCACTTCAAAAGCTTTCTTTCATGAATGTTATACAAAGATAAGATTTTTAAGCTCTATGGAAGAATCGATCATCAAAGCTAAGCACTAACCAAGGCCAATAATTTTGTTCAATGAATGTTTTAAGAACCAGCAAGACCAAACCAAGTACTTTTACTTCAAATTTTGTAATTTTTTCCTCATTTCTTTAAGGTTATAATGTAAATAATTTGGGAGCAATAAATTAAATGAATGAACCCTGCGTTTGAATATCGCATGACGACATAAATAGAGTGCCTAAAATGATCTGAGGAAGTTGGGAATGTGCAAAAATACGCGAGATCAAAGGTTGGCAAAGTTTTAGTTTCTAATCACAATCAGTCTAAACTTTTAACCCTGAACAATTCGGT
>JAHZMX010001089.1:0-31099 GCA_027743895.1 Seira musarum | reverse complement strand
ATGCACAATAATGAGCAACACATGTTTCCCGTCAATGTTTTAGGATATCTCTTGTCAAAAATGTGTCTCATTTTTTTTCATTCCATCCACATGCTACGCATCTGTATAAATATGGAAACTTCTTTTTCACCATGAAGCATATTTTTGTTTACAAGAGTTGCATGCAAAAGTTGATGGTTTTGCTATTAATATTTTTGTAATAATTTAAAATGGAAGCTAATGAATTTGAATTCGACTGGAATTCTTTCAAATCAGTGCTTTCATGTAGAATTGCCTTACAAGTTACAAACGTCAAGTCATCTTTAATGCTCGATGAATTCATGCAGTCGGGGTGATGCTAAAATGCTAATGTGTGACAACAACAAACTTTAGTTTTGTGATGATGTCGATTTGGTATAATAAATCAGATTTCTCCAATCAACATTTATTTGGTAGAACATTATGTTTAGCGCTTTACATTTATATTTTTCTAGTGACGAAGTTCTTTAGACACTTCGGCGAGATTACTGTAGGTCTTCATAACAGCATCCGAATAGGAGGCACTATAGTAAGGAATATTATGCTTCTTTGCCAACGCTCTCACACGCTCATGAATTAAGGGATGTCTGAATTGAGGCATGGTTGGGAACAAATGGTGTTCAATTTGGTAGTTGAGATAAGCCACTGAAAATAGGAAAACAATGCGTTAAATTTAATTTTTTTGGTAAGATGTTTTAAAAACAATATCATTAGATTGGTAACTCACTCCACCAGTCGCACCACCAGCTTGGTTGGATATCCATCGTGTGACTGAGGGCATATTCAACCCAATGTAGAGGACCACTTGTCACGGGAAGGTGAGTGTGACTCAGTGAAAAGTTTCCAAAGATGTAGATACTCGCAAGCCATACGGAAACGACGTAGTTCATGAAACCGACTTGATAAGCCATTGCGTAATGAATTGCCATGAATACCAACTGTAGATAAGTTCCTTTTTGTATGACATATCTAGGATGAAGGTAGATCTTCCACATGAACGCCACTAGAAGAGTATCAATTGCCAAGAAGAGGGTCGATTGATTCTGCACGAAGAAACCCTTCCCATCCTTTGGATTCTTAACCACTTTCTTGTTAAAAGCGATCAATGGTAACGTTTCAAGATCAACATCGTGTTTCAATCTTTGAGGCATTGCGTGATGACGGTTATGTTGACTTGACCACCAGGAGGAGGACATTCCATCCCCAACGCCATAGATGACGGCTTGAAGTAAGCGATCCCACTTTGGTTTCCCTGTCAACGAGTGATGCCCACCTTCATGCATGAGCCAGCCACATCGCCCCTGGAACATGGCGAAGCTGAAAACGCCGATTAAGGTGAGGAGAGGAGTTTTAAATGATATCAGGTAAATCCCTAAAGCTGCCAATGTAATTAACTCAGATACTCTGTAAAGAACATGCAGAGGACTCGGTTTGAAATAGCCTTCAGCTTCAAGATCTTTGTAAAGCTTTTGAAAATCTTCGGATAAAGCCTTGTGACGTTGTAGAATTTCGGGCTCGAGACCAACTACAAAAATACATTCAACATTAAATGGCATCACCCTCACAAAATATTTATTGGTTAGTACACATTTGTCAAAGTTTATCAAAAATGCTTACGCTCATGAGGCTCTGCCGGCCTTTTCTTTAATGAGCTAATAATCATTTTCACTTTTTTGTCTGAACGTTGGTGAAATTGCTGAACTGGGATTGTAGCGTCCTCTCCATTTTTTGTATAAAATTCAATAATTCTCCCACCGGGATGTTTCTTTACCCATTCGGTGACATCGTAAAAATACCCATCATATAGGATTTCTTTTTTAGTTTTCGCCTCCCCTTGTTCCGTTTTCAGAGATGAGTTAGACGTTTGATCTGCTTGAGGAGCCATGATCTTCTAATCGAATGTGAGAGAATTCTGAAAAAGGAAAACCAAAATATTTTTTACTTTTTCCTCAGAAGAAAGGTCATCCTTACTGATTATTACGTTGGACACAGTCTCAATCAATAAAACCGTCTAATCCTGTGGTAAAATTAAGCAAAAAAGGCTGAGCTACCATGCTATTCTTCAAGGATATTGCCCGATCGAACTTTGAACGCAGTTCCGTTTAAAACAATTCATTTTCATGACACATGCCATTTAGGTTTTATTTCTGACACGTGCTTCTCACATATTATGTAGCACAGTAAATCAAGAATCTCATAAACACTTACGCCTCACACATGCATGGTTAAGTAATGCGATTTTTGTAGATTTTCGATCAATTCATATCAACCAAGCACGTCATACCAAATTTGTAGTTGTTTTTATTTTCCTTTTATAATTTAAATAAATTACCTGGATGGATTTCCCAGCAAATTATTAGTTTACGTGTTAAATTAACGTATTTACTGAAAATAGAAAATTGACAAGCAAAAACAGTCACTATTTTGGTTCCCACCTGAGAACCTCTAATAAGTACGAGTGTACCTACTCTGACTGAATATTACGTAAAGAATATATATGGCTCTATGTAAAATGCATGAATGCTAGACGAAGGGTGCTGTTTTATAACCTACCTACCGGCATTATCAAATCTAACAAAACTGATACCCGGTGTGGTGTTTTCACTTGCTGATGTGCATACATCCTATCATTTTTCAAGAACATCACCTCATTCTTTAGCTTCCCCTATCACATTCGATTCTTGCAGGTTGCTGTTTCCGCAGTACGGGTAGTGGGTGGATTCGGATGGATAACTTTAACTTTTTTATGCCAAAATTGTGCATGGATTTTTGTTCCTCAATGAAGAAGTCTTTAAGTTTCATTTACCTTTAATTTCCTTGAATGATGCCGAGATTCTCTAATCCAAAAGTCGCGTCACAATTTCTGGATGTCCGCTTAACTAGTCTTCTAAAATTAATTCAATTTTATTTAAGGTCACGTCATACTATGTTCACAAGATCAGGGAGCTCACTCAAATCGCACCGCTGCACCACCATAGACTAATTGTAAGGAACAGATAAAAGACTTCTTCAGCATTTAGTAGCACACTCGCTCAAGACGTGACTAAAGTTTGACGGATCGGTCGGCAAAGTTTAAGCTATTCCAAAAGGCATTTTTTATTGAAGAGAGCATGCATGCTCTCTTGTACCATGAACTTGGTTCCATCTCATCTCATGATGATAATGATAATATGAGAACAATATGATGATATGATGACTCTTGCGAGATGTGTGCAAAATTCACTCGGCTTGGATTCATTTAACTTTGCCTTGCCATTTTTTCCCATTACCAAACAAGTACTTTATTGCGGTGGCTCCAGTTCTTTTCTATCCACAAACTAAAAAACCATGGCATACAGTGCGTGTCTGACGGCCACCCCACTAGTCCAAAAGGCTTAATTTCAAAAGGATTTTGGTTTTAGCAACACCCATACACACGGCTATCTATCTTGTATGAATGAACGGATATTTTTGCAGGCGCAAGGTATGCAGTTCAGAATTTAAAATGTACATATGTATCTAGTCAAATTGCATGATTTATGAAATAAACGCGATAGCTTCAAACTTGCCTTACTAGTGCCTTTGCATGCGTGTTTGATGTCTACAATAAAAAAGTAAATTTAATGGAAATTAAGCATTCATGTAAATCATGTGTTGAGCGGCCTGCATAGAGCGGAAATGAAATAATACCTTCAAAATGAAATGCCTCAAGCAAAAAAAAAAGAAGAACTATTCCGAATCAAAAATCCACAATAATTCACACTCCGAAAGTCCAATTATTATTTAAATTTCTTCCTTCAGTATGGATAGGTAATTTTACGCCGAGTGCCGAAGTGTAACATGTACTTTGACATCACCAATTGTTTCCATCAGCAAAATGTTTGGTCAGCATTTAACCCTTTACTCAGCTACGTCCTTATCGCTGTTTTAACTGCACTAGTTTAAATTTCTTCCTTCAGTATGGATAGGTAATTTTACGCCGAGTGCCGAAGTGTAACATGTACTTTGACATCACCAATTGTTTCCATCAGCAAAATTTGCAGTTTGCTATACGTCCGGATATCACATCCAATTAGCAAAAACGGAAGATGTGTCTACGAAACATTTTTAAGGTTTATGAATGATCACCGTGACAGGACCGATTGCATTCACATTTTTTTCAACTCTTCTTATCATGAAACCCATGATCGATGGGTCAAAATTTATCTTTCGAGTCCAGACAAAGTACATTTCCTTGCGTAAGTTGAGTTAGGGTTGGAAATGGAAAGAGTGCATAAAACTTGGGTAGATAAATGGTTATGTAACGTTCCATAATCATGAATGGGATCCTTGTGTAGTGTGAAAATTCAGTCAGTCGTCGTGGGAAATGTTATTTAGGCACATCTACTATATCCTCTGGTATGCACACGAATTACATGATTCGTGTATTCCGGACGGCTTTTTTATACTCAGGAATGAATAAATTCAAGTTTTTACTTATGCAATCTTTTTCTTAAGATGAATTTTTTATAACGACTGAAAATACTAATTAATTAATAAAAAATATGACGAAAGCATAAGATTTTGATAATGATTTCACAAGTCGCAATTTTTATTTGTAATTTTTAAACTTTTCAATTTTTGATCAATTTTTTATGAAATGTGTGTACAAAGAATAATATGCATACAAAAAATAGGAAGGAGAAAATCTGTTCGCTTAATTTTTTACATGTTATCACAGGATATGACTGTCGTGATTGGGACCGCTTTAATATCCGCTGGAAGGAGCTGGTTGGTAGCTCTGGGTCTGGGCTCCGTAGCTGTTGCTGTATCCGTCTTGGGCAGCAGTGGCGTCTAAAACGAAATCGAATTTTAAATTGCTGTGTTGAATGTTTTAACGAAGCAATAATTTAAAAATATTTGAATTCTTACAGGTGACAGATTGTCCCTTGTAGTTGATTGCAGGTGGGTGGAAGGTCAGCATTGGGGCGGCATAAGTGATTGGTTGAGCGGTGTAGGTGGCTCCGGGAGCAGTGTAAGTAACTGGTTGAGATCCATATGAGTTGTTGGGGACAGTCTTAACGGGAGGAGACCCAGCAGGTTGCATGGGGATGGTTTGACCTCCGTATCCACCGCTGCTGTATCCACTGCTCATGCCACCTCCGTATCCTCCATTGGGAGCAGCGGAAGCGATGGCAAAAATGGCACAGGCAACGACGAACTATTTAAGAGAAAGAAATAGAATTCGTTATAGAGAATATTGCTTAAACAAATGTAAATTCTAATAATCCCAGACTGAAACTTACAGATTTCATTTTGAAGCTGGAAAAGTTTGTTTTAACTTTCAGTTTCTGAAAGGAATTGAAATTTTTTGTTTTTTCTTGTTTGCTTGAGGAAGTTCGAGACTGGAATGATTTGGTAGGATGCCCAGGGCCCTATTTATATGAAAAGTAAGTCTATCGCTGGAGGTCCACAAAACATGCATTAAAACTGCTTGTACCCATCATTTCTGATTTACTTTCAGTGTCATTGTCACCAGACCCATGATCTGTTTTGACGATGGCTACAGTTCATTTAAGAAAGGTTAAACTTAAGCATTCAAGGCCACATTTAACATCACAATCGGTCTTTGCTATTTGCTAAGCCCTTAGCCGCATATTATTCATCATAACCTCATACATGACAACAAAGAGCATTATGGTGATTTTGATTTTTATCCAAGTGATCCCCGTGTGTGTGATGACGATTTTAGCAACAAAACAGCACCAAGCAAAGCACAAAAGGAAAGGGACAGTGTTTGACAACTAAAGCGTTTTAACTAAAGTTCCTTAAACTAAAGTACCATTGATTTAAGAAAATATGAGACATGTCTTACAGCCACAGCCGGAAACTTAAATCTGACTTTTGTGATCCTGAAAAGATGCGAAGGTCGTTCATTAGTCCCTTGCATTGTCCATGAGCATCAAACACATCGTAAAGTACACACCACGCACGATTATATCACAAGCTTTTTGAAGGTCTCTTTTAGAGTTGCACTCAGCACCACGGTTTTCCTCTTCCCTTCACAAACTCATGTGAAGCTGGACCTAGCTGATCTAAAAATAGTCTTGTTTGTTATCTTAAGCGAAACTGATGTTGCGATACAAATACTGGAAAGTTTTATGTTCATGCAGCTCAGAGCAAAATTTCAAGGAAAGCAAGACAGATAGATCATTGCTTGATGTCATGTTTGATATTGTAACTCGCTCGAGTTAAGTTAAGAGTATTATGAATGGGTACTTAAAAGTACATACTCACCCATTTATTTCTGTGGGTAATGAAATGATTAATTTTGAGTTTAGTCTTCAATTCATGAAATAGTCCCTTGACGTTCGCTTTCAATTACTTTGCAAGCTGTTCTGAGTTTGTATGAGTCGCTCTCTATTGCTTGGGGCTTACGGAGATCAAAACCATTTCTTTGAAGATTAATTGTATTTGATTTGGCTTTAAGAAAATGTGATGCAAATGACATCAGATTTTTATTTAATTCAGTAAAAAAATACAGCAGTACCGAAGGATAATGTACAAACAACATATTAAATCATTTCCATAACATGAATTATTTTTTCTTTTTATCGTCGCATTCAAACGTATATTCAGTATCTATTTCGTTAATCGCGTTTTTCTCTGGAACCGCTGGAGCCGACGCATAGGATGTCGATGACGCCGCATAGGATTCCGATGGGGCTGACGACGAAGCTGTAGATGCTGAAGTAGGCTGCTGCTGCGGAGTTTGTTGAGCTTGCTGCCCCATCGCTATAGGAACCATCATGGGCATTGGGTATATGAATGGCTGCTGCTGACCTGGAGAAGCGGGTTGATACATCATCATCTGCATCTGGGGAGCTGCAGCAGGGGCAGGGGCTGGTGGTGCGGGTGCTTGATAGGAAGGTTGTGTTGCAGGCGCTGGAGGAGCTGCAGGAGGTGGCTGATAGGCAGGTGGTGGTGGTGCAGATTGATACGCAGGGGGAGGAGCTGCAGGAGGTGCCGGAGGTGACTGATAGGTAGGTTGGTGTGCAGCTTTAGCCGGGGGTGATGGAGCAGACCATCCCCAACCTGAATAGGCCGACCAACCTGGAGGCGGCATTGACCACCCAGGGGGAGGCGGCGGGAGTGGACTAGCTGTTGAAGAGTCCGCTTGTTGAGTTGAGTTAGCCATTTGGTTTAGCTGATTGGCTAAAGCTTGAGTCCATTGAACGCTAGTGGCTCGAAAATATTTTGTAAGGACAGAGAAAACATCCTCCAAACCGATTGTAGAGTTATCCGGGCCTGGAGCAGGAATTATGTAAGGCGGAGGTGGATACATGGGAGGTGCATAGTACGGATGAGGGGAAGGAGGTGAAGATTGCGGTTGAGGAGCGTATGAAGGTGGTTGAGAATAAGACTGGGGCGCAGAGTATGAAGGAGTGTAGCTTACTGGTGATTGAGGTGAATTATCAATTTTAGACCAGGATGATGGAGATGTTGTTGAAGGTGGTGGCATAGGCGTCGTTGTGGGTGTTTCAGTAGGATACGAGGGTTGATACTGCAAGATTTGTTGTGGTGAAGGCGCGCTTGGAGGAGCAGCTGTCGTTGACATTGCGGGTTGTTGTAATTGCGGCTGATACTGAATTAATTGCATCTGCATAGATGATTGTGAAGGTTGTGATTTTGGAGCCGTCTGTTTCTGCTGTTGTGGTTGATATTGTAAAACTTGTGGGGACGATGAACCTGTTTGTTGGGGGTTTGGTGGTGAGGAAGGGGCCGATTGTTGGATTTGTGGTTGATACTGGAAAATTTGAAATGATGTGCTTTGTGGCGGAGGTTTCTGATCTGGTTTCGGCTTGGACGGTTGATACATTTGCATTACTTGATCATCGGAGGGCGGGGGTGAGTACCCGGACGGATTATAATTTTGTTGACCTGAGGATTGGCTTGGGCACTATGGTTGAATCCGTAGCTTTCGTTATTGTCGGGCTTTTGTAAAGCAATTTTGGAGGATTAAATGTCACCTGTGGTGGCACATAAGTCACTGGTCTGGCCATGAAGATTTGCGTCTGTCCGCTGAATGACTCTGATGATGCTTCAACAGAGGTGTAGGATGAATAATCTTGTCTTGATTGCGGTTGTTGATCCGTTGGAGAGTCTGAAGTTGAGGATGATGACGTGGGGTCTGGGGGCTGCATGTAAGTGGCGTCATTTTGACTCCCTTGCGCCTCCAAATCGCGAGCACGTGCATTTTTATGAGAATCCTTTCTTCCAGCCAATGTAGGCACAACAGATACCGTGGACAGGAGAATGATTCCCAGAAAAAGCTGCGTGATTTTTATTCGGGGCAACTGGAGAAATCAAGGAAGAATTGAATTAATTTAAAAAAAAAAAGGATTAATTGATAATGATTAAACGATTATGTTTGTTGTAATTAATTTATGTGTATCCTACCATAATGAAAATTTCAAATTAGCTTTAGAACTCATGGATAAAGCTAGAGCCTTCTTTCCTAGTTTCTGTTTCGGAACTGAATAAACCTTTACAAATCTCAGACTCTGAAGAAATGCCTGAATAGGTAGTTAAGGTGTAACTAAATAATTTGTGCAAAAAGGTGTTCCCCTCAGGTGCAAACATCTCTCCCTTGCGCCTCCAAATCGCGAGCACGTGCGTTTTTATGAGAATCCTTTCTTCCAGCCAAAGTAGGTACAACAGATACCGTGGACAGGAGAATGATTCCCAGAAAAAGCTGTGTGAATTTTATTCGGGGCAACTGGAGAAATCAAGGAAGAATTTAATTAATGTTTTTAAAAAATTAGGATTAATTGATAATGATTAAACGATTATGTTTGTTGTAATTAATTTATGTGTATCCTACCATATTGAAAATTTCAACTTAGCTTTAGAACTCATGGATAAAGCTAGAGCCTTCTTTCCTAGTTTCTGTTTCGGAACTGAATAAACCTTTACAAATCTCAGACTCTGAAGAAATGCCTGAATAGGTAGTTAAGGTTTAACTAAATAATTTGTGCAAAAAGGTGTTCCCCTCAGGTGCAAACATCGCATCTATGAAAATCAAAGCAACATGTTTATCATGGAAAGTTTATGCAACCTAGAGTTGTTGGTCCACAAGTTTTATCTCTCGCTTCATTGAACTACCAACATGTGTCTAGTTGGGGAGTCATCCGGCAACTGGGACTTGTAGCCCTTGAACGTTCCTCAACCTTCAGTAAAGGAATGTGATTGACATGGTCTCTTGCACGAGAACTAAGGCTCAAATTCAAATTAAGCGACAGTCATATAGTCAGTACAATATTGGAAATACAAATGAAACATTGAAAGAAAAAAGAAGTAAATAGCGAAGCGAATAAAAATTGTTGCATCAGCTAATGTACATATATCAGCTTTAAGTGAAAAGGTTTATCCATCTTTAACCTAGGAATGATGCATAAAAATTCAAGATAGAAAGTGAAAGCATTACTGTCTTGCTACACAAACAGAACTAAAAAGGGATAGTCTGACATTATAATACAGATAGACTAAAAATAGATCAGACTCAGATTTTTTCTGAAACGACCCTTATGGATGTGATGAGTTCCCTTATGAATGACCTTCAGGATCTGCTGAGCCAACATGACTAAAGTTCCTGTTTATGAGTTTTATAGTAGGTAAAATTGAAGGCTTCTCATGTTTCATGTTCCTTTTGAATGCCTTAACCTTCTACATTGAGGCTCAGGTTTACGTATGACTCGAACAAAGACACAAAAGGTGTCGATCAATGAGATCTCGTCACACTACTACGACTTCTAGCTCCTTACATTATTCCAGAATGTTGTTTCGAAGGACAAGAGACATGAAAGTCCTGAACTGATCATTTCGGACGATTAGGGGTTCATGGGTTTCTCACTATTCTCACCTTTATAGCAATCTCATCTTTCTAGTATAAATACCCGGAGACTTTTTGGAGAAGTCATCACATTCGCTTCATCTCCTCCTAACAGCAAACAAGCAACAAAAAAAATCTTCTAATTCTTGTTACTCTCAGTTCCTGAGAAACTAACCCCTTAAACCCAATCAACATNTGATCATTTCGGACGATTAGGGGTTCATGGGTTTCTCACTATTCTCACCTTTATAGCAATCTCATCTTTCTAGTATAAATACCCGGAGACTTTTTGGAGAAGTCATCACATTCGCTTCATCTCCTCCAAACAGCAAACAAGCAACAAAAAAAATCTTCCAACTTTTGTTACTCTCAGTTCCTGAGAAACTAACTCCTTAAACCCAATCAACATGAAGGCAGTAAGTGTCTTGAAAAACTGACATAAAAATTGTACAGATTCTAAGATTTCCTGACCACTCAAAATTCCATTCTCATCAATTTTTATTAATTTTTTAGTTCCTCGCTGTCTGTCTCTTGGCCACCGCTGCCGTCGCTCGCCCTAACGGAAGCTATGGAAGCTCTTCTCCTTCCTATGGTTCCTCCCCCTCTTACAGCCAGCCCGCCTCCTCCCAGAGCTACTCAGGACCTAACCAGAGCTACAACAGCCAGCCTGTAGCTTACATTGCCCCATCCATCACCTTCTCTCCCCCACAAATCCAATACTCTCAACCCTCCATCACCTACTCCCAGCCCAGCCAAGTCCCAGTTGCCATGCCATCCCCATCCTATGGTGGCTCATCTTATGGTGGATCTTCTCTCATACGGTGGAAGCAGCAACTACAACCAACAACCCCTTGTCCTCGGATACCAGCCAGGAAGCAGCTACAGCAGCGGAGGAAGCAGCTACTCCAAGTAAATCGAAACAGCAGGTCCTTCTTCAGCATGATGGCTCCAATTAAGTCATAAGTTTGTGTAGCATAAAAACATCAACTTCAATAGCCTATGCACAAAATCAGCTAGGCAATATATATCTGGGGTCATACTGTGATTACTACATTTTGTGATAAATGATTAGATTTTTTATGTAAAAATGTGTGAATGTTCAAAATTCAAAAGTGAATATAAAATTTTGTAATTTTCTATTTTTGTAGAAAAATATGAATGTATGTACTTTGATCGATGCGCTTGAAAACAAAATAAAAATCGCTTGCAAAATTTAATCCAAATTTACTTGAAAAACATTTTATTAACGCTTCACAAAACCCCCTTCTCACACCGAGTCAACTGATACAACTCAGATGCAGGGTTTTGCAAATCACGGTTGTAACAATTCTTAAGGTAAGTCATGATTTGATTCATTCCATCTTTTCCCAATGAGCCTCCAAGCAAACGCATTGCGATGGTTGCTCTAGACCCTTCTCTAATAATTTGAACATTACCTTCTAACAAAATTTGAGTAAGTGAATTAAAAATTGTTTCAGTTGTGATGTCCATCCCACCATTTTGATCTTCAGGAATAGTTCTGACCATTTTCCTGGGCGACGGGCCGTCCTCCGCCTTCTCAAGAAGTCTTCGTCGACGCCGCTGACCCGTCCAAGTGTTTTCGGTTGCAATGAAATGAAGCATTGCGCCAGGCTCGTCAACTAGCATGGCAGAAGCTGACGACGCCTCATCTGGAACGTTGTTGTTAGGTATCCACTCAAGACAACTGAATTTTAGATTTTCCAAATGGCTGTAAACATAATTTTCAAAGTTGAGGCAGCCAGGGATGCTTTCAAAAGTGTGAGACACTTGGGCTGGTGGTTGTAGATGAACTTGAGGGTCAAAAGTCCAAGCCAGCCCCCAACGCATTGTCTTCCCTTGCGAAAACTCAGTCGTTATGAAGTTAGTGATACCTTCGGTCTTTAGTTTTAAAATGAGATCTTTTAAATGCTTCTTTATGCCAACCATGGTCGTGAAAACCCTGAAAAAGAAATGCCAAACACATTTCAAAATTACATTAAAATTACGAGTTAAGAGTTAGCAATTTTAGAGAATACGAAATACTTACTTGACTGAATTTTGATGAACCTTTGAATCAGCAATCATTTGGAAAATAAAGTCTAATTCGCCGCCCGGCACAATCAGTTCGTTTTTTGTACCACTCCTTGCTCCGGAAGGATGAGGTCTATCAGATTTCCTGGATTTTGCAATAGAATTCAGTTTCCTCGTCGTGTCCAAAAAATGGTGGGTTACACATCGTGAAAGCAAATTGTCCGGGAATGGTATCTGCCAGAATTCTTTCCAGAACGGATTCTTTGACGTAACGAACTAGTTGGGAAGATATTATTTAATGTTTATATTATTAAATATGTACCAGTCATTCAGAAGCTAAAACTAGAAATATTTGCAAGGTTATGTGATAATGATGTTGTAAGCATACTTTCGACAAGTTGACCAAGACAATTCCGTTGTACATTAGATTTTGCGACCATCACAGATTCAGGCTCGATCTCGGTTCCAACCATTCTCCACTGATTTTTCTTTGCTGCTAAGAGAGCATAAACTGCCGTTGCACCCGTTCCTATGACAAATAAAAAATGTGTTGTGTCATTTTTTTTATTTGTGACATTGGGACTCTCAAAACTTTAAAGTTAGTTGGTTAGTTAAGATCAGATACCTACGTCAATGCCGCATATTTCACTTCCCCTTTTTCCAAAGTTATCATTGTATGATAGCAAATCTTCCACCCACAAAATATAATTTAATCGAAGAGGTACCGTTGGCACTAGAACTTCCTCCGGAATTTCAACGTCCAGCTGAAAGTCCTCCAGTAGCAATGCCCTCGTCAATGCTCGCAGTGCATCTTGATCTTTAAAATTTAGCTTCGGTGCTCCCTTATCATTCTACAAAGAAAAAAAATATGATAACAACCTAATCTCATTTGTTTTCTTAACATTTATATATTGTAAAAACTCACCACACTTAGAAATGGGATAAGAAACTCGTATTTCTTTGCCAGTTCAGCAAAGTTTGGCGGAATCTTGTAAATATTTCGCTCGTGCATCGTTAAATTAATGAGATTTCTATTTTAACTTTAATACACAGATAAATGACTTCAACAATTGTTTCGAAAGATCTTCTCTCTTGGATGAGTCGGTCTGTCCCGTTACACAAATAACACAACACAACACAGTTTAATACAATTTTTAGACTTCATACGTTTAGGCTCTAGTAAGTCTTTGAAAAGGAACTGTCAATGTGAATGAACTTATTGTTAGGTATTTTCCCTTAATTGATTCCTTTACAACGTCCTTTCTATGCAAATTTCTTAAAGCTTGTTGTGTCAAAAGCTGGAGAATATAATTTAATACGATGAATATTCAAAGGAAACTCAAGAAAATTCATTTTTATCATAGATGCCCTTTGCATCACAAAAAAGAACACGAAAATGTTTTTACAATTCACATGTTTCTCTTTCTTGGCTCAAATAAAAAAAAGACTCAAATCCAACGTGTAAAACTTTGCCGCTTTTGAGATCATAATTATGCTCGCAAATATAGGTGCATCTCTTCTCTACGGTTCTACTCTACTTACTACATTACTACCACAAAGCAAAGGTATTTTCATTTTATATGTTCTCTTCCCTCAATGTACATGAAAAAAGTGGAAAGTCCTTTTGAAACTTTTATTATAATAATCCATTCATTCATTCATTAAATTTGTTTGTTACTTGCAATTAAAGACATCATCCAGGTAATTTTTTGCATGTACATGTGTACATTTAAATATGTATGTCAATGGACGAATTGAAATGAAGCGTTCGATATTTTCCGAAAACATGACTTTAGGTCAGGTCTTCCAGAAATCGAGAAACTTGTCAAACGTCTAAGCAGGGAGCCAACCTTAAATTAATATTAAAAACTAATTATTACATTAGCAAAATAAATATCGGAGGAAGCAGGAATATTTATGTTCATTTCATAAATATTTCAATATTTTTCGTATCTGGAAATGTAGAGAAACTGTAAGGCGGATATTGATTTTTGCTATTCCTGGTCCAGCTTTACCCAAAATCAATTTTTCTTCAAAATCTTTCTAAAGCAATGCAATGATTAAAATGCAACCAAATCCGTAATATTCTTTTATCTGTGTCTAACGACGAAATGGAAGATAACCTTGAATCAACCTTCGGAATTGGCGTGGGTGCTTCATTTGCAAAAGCCAGAATTTAGTTCTCCAGACAACATAAATAAAATCTCCGGAGTGGAGTAACGCACCTACTCTTCACGACTGATTTTATAGGCAGTACGTACTTAAATTTAGTTTAGTATGCCTCCTCATCGTCACGCATTTTCATTTCACCGACCTTGCACACAAAATTAATTTTTGCTCATAAAAATTGCTAAAACATGTTTTAAAATACATCTCCACATTATATATTCATAGAGAGCAATTTTTATTGCCGGATTGGGGCGTTGTAAGACTACAAAAACTATTCGATTAAAAAAAGTGTCTTGAAATAAATCTTTGAAGCAGACATAAAGTTACTTATACATACATTTCTATCGTTAAATAAAATATCATTATCTATTCTGAATATACGTATTATACAAACAATATCAAACTTTCAAATAGGTGAAGTAAATACTTACATTCATGATATGGTACATGATGCAGGTTGTGGGGGTAGCATAAAATATAACATGATACCGCAATTTACAAGCCATACTGACTTTTAGCACTCGGATTCATCACGCTTGTTAACGTCATTTCCATATTTGGTTCGGACAAATATTACATGACATTTTTCTTATGCATTAACAAACCAACGTGTTAATAACCACCGCTTATTCTTCTGAACTCGTTTTCGTTTCAGCCATATTTGAGTACAAGATCATGAAAAGCTTACCTTAAAATCGAATACAATGAAATACCAGATATAAAATAAACAAAAACAAATTGTAAGTTGATATTTCAAAAAAAAAGATAATGATAATAATGAAGAATATTCGGGGTAAATAAAACCAAGCCAAGCCATCACGAAGAAAGCATGGATTTCTTTTATGTAGATTCGAAAAGGAAGGTTTAGTCAAACAGAGAATAATTAAGTTGCATTTAATTCTGCAAGGCGAAAACGTGGAGCATTTTACATTCCACCTACATTTGGAGGAGAGAGCCACGCACACGAGCAAGCTTAGAGATACGTTTGTTGGCGTGACCTGTGTGTAGGCGTTATTTTGAGTAGAAGCGATATCTTATGGCGATTAATGCCAAGACATATCAGACCAAAATGTTGTGGATGAGATGAGCCTGAACTCTAATTGTAAGGAGAAGAATAATATAACATGGTGGCCATAATATAATAATGATTGCAAAGAAAAAAAACCTACGTAGGAAGGAAACTAACTCTCATCGTGCCAGAAAAAAAATCGCCTAGTTTGTACCTAGAAGGACATAAGCAAGAAGATTTTGCATTACATAAAAAGATCTCACTCGTGAGGGCTTTTAAAGAAAAAGGACAAAAAAGCCGTAATAGCCGAAAGACTGGTTGACTTATAAAGAAAAAGAAAGGACGATGAAGTTTCAAGAGAATTTTCATCTTTGGTGACGCTGTGGCGTGTGTGTGATGTCAGTGGCTTAACTGCAATTGCTGAGGCTGCGGTGATTCTCGTGCTGAAATAATCAATCTTTGAACAGTTTCAATCCTTCAATATTGCATATACCTAGTTCTGTGGTGTAGTGCAAGGAATATTTTCAAAATGCCTATCAACGTCGTCTACAACCGTGTAAGACAATTAAACGCAATTTATTGATACAAAATGTGCCAAAATAAGTAATCAGGGATGCATATTTAAAGGCAGATGTATTTATTAATAATTTATTTGTCGCACCATTTTGCAAATTTACAGCCACACTTTGAAAAACAAATGCAGGAGGCGTGGAGAAAATCTGGTGGTTATTGAGTTCACTGCCCAGTGGTGCAACGCCTCCGCTCACAGCCTTAAGAAAGTCGCAGATCTTGCTGCAAATAACCCCAATGTATAAAACAAAATTATAGATTACATATATTTTGTTTTTCAAAACATTTATAAATTAATTCTCCTTAGGTGTGTTTCATCAAAATTGACGCGGAAAAGAATCGCGACGTGTCTGACCAATTCAACGTGAACGCACTGCCAACTTTCCTTTTTCTCAAAGGCGGTGTGCAGGTGAGATACAAAAGTTTCATTTTAATTTCACTTGACTCAACTTTAGATAGTTTTCAGATTTTTAAATTCATATTATTTTTACAGGTTGACAGAATGGATTACTCCTTGCCATCGGAATTGGAGCAGAAAGTGAATAAATACAAATGAAAAGAATGTGTTTACAGATCTCGCTTCAAATCGATATTAATTAGTAACTTCCATAATTGAATTACGGGATGAACCAAATCAAAATTTCTGTTATTGAATAATTTGTTTACAAAAGATAATTCCAAATTTTGATCAAATTGTTGTAAACGTTTTAATTTCGATTTGAGTGAGCATTTCTCTTCAACTCTTTAATGTCCATATTAGACCGAATTATTTCCAAATTAAATAATTTTTTTAAAAGATTTACAATTTATAAGGCTCTTGTACTTTATTGAACTGACATATATACCTACTCTAATTAGTAATTACATACTCAACATTTTACACATTTCGTTCGGAACTACATAAACTACATCATGTACTTTCATTTCATAAATGGCTTAACTAAAAAACGTTCGTCACGATTATTTCAGCGTAAGTACTACCATTTTGTGGATAGAAAAGCAAACATGAGGAATTTAACTACGACAAAGCTCCCTTAAATTCTCTGTAAAACATGGCATAGCATTGGTCTATTTTTTATCTCTTTCAATGCAGCAAAATACTTATGATTTCAATTCAAACCATCAAACAATACGCTAAAATTATATCGCGACCTAATTATTTTTGTGAAAAAATATTAATCAATCGCCTCCACGTATTTCTTTCTATTTTCACATCTCAATCAATCTGAATTTTGAATTTGTTCAATGCTGTGATATTGTCAACTTGAATCGGAGAGGCTTTTACGTTTTTCATGCAATGAGCACGGGGATGAGATACATAGCGCAGGGCTCGAAACGAAAGGAACGAAATAAAGGCCAAAATCTTTGTTTTGCTTTGCCATTCATTCTGTCTCTAAAAAATGGCGCGAAAGCTGTGAGCTGAGCTGACATGAGCATGAGCATAGTAAAACTCTTGTTGCTTTTGTTGTTTTTCTTTTGTTTTGGTTGATGCAAGCACGTTCGTTTCGTTAATAGTTCACGTTCATTTTCATTTCATGATTGAACTTGAACATGTTTTGACAATTGCTTCATCGATCTTATAAGTTTTAAATGATTGATTTTTTACTGTAACGACTTATCTATCTATTTTTTAAACGTGACAAAATAATAACAATTAGGAGATTAATTGTATATTATTTTGTTGTCAGTTCAGACTATAATTAAGGCTTAGCCGGCTTAGGTACACTGGTTGTGAAATTAACGTGGAATAAACGGACAGTGCGGAGTCCGGTTCTTTAGTTTTAACAAAAATAAATACATGTCATCCTTATGATTTTTAGGTACGTTATTGTTATTACTTTTAAAAAACTATCGTTTAATTTATTAAACTGAAAGGAGACTTTGATGATTGCATGAAAAAAAAGGTTTTTTTATGTATTGGCATTTACAGATTTGTATCTAACTCTAACGTCTCCCGTAATTCTTAAGGCGTCAACTTTGGTTTGGGGATCGTTATTATGAATCACAGTAAATTGAAACGAAAAAGGGCATCCACCGCCAACGTACCTGTTCCTCCGACTTCACCCGCACCTGACATTGTTGATTTGGTGGATTCTGATGAAGAAGTTTCAAGAAATGGTTGGAGAGAAGAAGCCTCAACCACGGGTAGATCTAATAGAAAAAAGTCAAAGCTCGAAAATGTTGAGAGGGCGGCTGAAGGCAGTAGTAAAATACCACTACAACAGCGGAATTCCGGTGAAACGAGCAAGAATGCTAATGGTTCAATGGTACATATTGAACGAATGGATTCCGAAGAGTTCTTTTATTCAGCAAGTAATTCCAACAACGGAAACGGGAAAAATTTCAATCACAACACTGAGGACTTCCTGACCCCATCGGTATCACCTTCAGTATTTAAAGTACCTGAACTTCCTCAACTGCGCCCCCAGACTTCCATTAGACCTGGTCGGTCCGAACCTCCCCCTGAAGTGCCTGGCCCTTCTGGTGTGACTGCTCCAACAAAATCGCTTAATCAGATAACAAAAATAGCTGCGAGTGTCAGAGACCACTATGTTGCGACACTTATAGATATTATGGACGACATTTCGAATCAAGCCCTTGATACTGAAACAATAGAAGCTCTGCTACAAAATGTGCAGATAAGTCTTAGGAAATGGCCTAATATTTTTGCCGTACACATTTTCCCTTTGGAACCGAATTCTGAGGATGAAACACCAGTCTGTGAAATAGAAGAATTTACGAGTTGGTCCTTCTTTGGGCTTCTGGCATTATTATTTGCGTCGTCATCAGTTGTTAAGCCATACCTGGGGAGAATCAAGCGACATTTCCGGGCCATATGCCAACTAATTTTGAACGGACATCCAGGGGCCCTTGATAAGTTTGTACCTCAACTCCTTGGTGTTCTTCGGGAGTTAGTTTGTATTCATAGTGGGGTTTGGGAGACTAGAAATATCATTATCAAACTGATAAGCAACATTCCGAAAATTAAAGATGACGAGGATGAGAACACAACGGGAGGTTCAGATAATGAACGAAAAAGAAAGGAACATACTTTTAAAATTCCGATTTCTGCAAAAAGCGAATCCATTATTCCTCATTTTCTTCAAGCTGTGTGTGTCCTTTTGCCACGAGTACATTACTACCATATTAAGGATCGAATAGTTTTTGTTGAGCTAATAAGAAGACTCTTGTACAAATTCTCTCCAACTTCTGTCAGTACATTCGCTTCATGCTTTTCAATATGCGTCATGCCTAATCCCTGGTACCTGGTAAGTCAAATCAAGCAAATTAATTTTAATTCGCTTGTTTGTTGTGTTGGTCGGAGGACAAGTGTATTCTATTTTTCAAAATGATTTTCTTCAACTTCAATATAGACTGAGACTCGCGTCGTTTCTATGATTCGACGGATTATAGAGTATCCGGGAACGCCTAACATGGACGTAGCACAAGTTCAGCGTTTGTTTTCCTTACACGACATGCTGCAGCACCGCAACACCTACTCTGGATTCTTAGAAGAGTCGTCTATGACTCTGTTAGGGATGTATGCATCTGAAAAGATACATTCTGAAGAATGTGTTCAACTGCTTAAAAATGGTTAGTTATTATCTGGCAAAATTTAACTCACAAATATTATGTGACTTTTGACCCTTTGTCTTGCTTGGACTTAATTAAATGTTAAATGTTTGCGTAAAATCGACATACAGGAAAAAGTCACATGATGCTGAACACCCTAAGGCGCTTGCAAAAACGAAGACCAGGAAAATTTCATGTAACAGAAACAGACGAGGAAATATTTTTACAAGCAGTAGCTCTTATTCGACTTTTGCATCTGGATGTCGTGTTGCACCCTACGGTTGAGAAAGTTTTAATATCGGAGCTGAAAAACGCTGCGACCAATCGGGGGTAATTTTTTGAAATTGGAATATTTTGTGTCAATTCATCTGTTCATCTAATTATGTCTCTGTAAAGCCTTTCATATTTTTATATTAATCCAGTGTATTTAAATTTAGGCTTAGCAATCAACCCGTAGTGCTTGTCGAGACCGTGTCACATTTGTGGGGTAAAATCGTAGAGTGCTGGGAATTCTTGCTGAACCAGGCACTGGATCCCACCTTGAGCCAAATTCAAAAGTTAAATTTGTTGGAAAAGACAACACACATGGTGAAATTTATTTCCAAAGTCCAGAAGAGTGTAGCTGATGTGGATTTAAAATTTCAATTTCTTCGTGAAGAACTTATCAAGAATTGGCTGGATATTGTGCAAGACATGTTTTCCAGGTTTGATGGGTAAGTTTACCTAATATATGGTTAGCAGGTCTTGCGCTTTGAAATTTAATTGAAAGAATAGGAAACCTACTTTTATTGATGTCTAATATAATGCTAAATGTTAATTTCTTATTGTTTTTAGATTGCAATTTAACGTCGCTCAAAAATATCAGCTACTATCTTTAGTTTATGAAACAATCGGCAGTTTCGAAAAGTGTACACCGCTCTATTTACCGCTGAATGTTTTAAAAACTCTTTTGGCAATTGTTGGGTGGCCTTGGCTAAAGAATTACCACAAGTTCATTCCATCCAACGGTATCAACGTACCAAACTTTGTGCTGAAAGACATTAATCGACAATTTCTTCTTAAGTCTACTGCTCTTACCGCTAGTGCCCTCCGGTGTTTGCGTCTGAATATTTTTCGCCCGTGGCAGCATTTTGTAATAAAAATTTATGCAACTACAATGATGTTACCAGTAGAGGATTTAAATCCGGAGTTAATTTCAGTGATTTTGGACGGTATTGCTGAAGTTAATTGGATCATGAAGGAAATTGGTCTCAAAACAGTTTTCATGTTTCTGTCAAATATACTGGGATCAGATCTGTGGACTTGGAACTCTTGTGTCCGATCTGGGCTGGGACCGGCTCTGGCATCTCTTCCTTGTATCTGCTGTTATTCTATGAAGCGGATAAGCACGACATCTCAGCCGGGCTCAGAATACATGCAATCCAATACTGGATGTGAGAAATGCTTTGGAAAAGACAAAACCATTGAATTACCGGACTTACCAGAAAATTATGTGAAGAAAATAATCCAGTTGGGATACTCTGTTCTCAAATCAACATTTTACCTAGTGAAACTTAAAATCTGTGAAGTAATAACTAGAGCAAACAATCACATGAAATTGCCGACCGCTTCGACCGCGTTCCCAATGATGGAAGTGGCGCTCTATGGAAGGGCAGATTTATGCCAAGAAATATTTCGTAAGATCGGGGAAGTACTTGTGTTAGACAAATTGTCAGACCTGGAAAGTGTCAATAAGCCTCATCTTGATATTGCCCAGAAAATCTTTCGTGTCGCAATACCCAGTTTACTCAACAAAATTGAAAAGGAAATTGCAGAAACTGATTCCACAATTACAAAATTGCCGCACCCTCTTCGGGCCAAGATCATGTCTGGGATTCTTGAACTTTCATCGGTGGGACCAATGAATTTAGCAGTCTTCATAGAGATAATGAGACTAATGGTGCTTATTCTTGGATTGTCAACTGCGGATGACACTGCAATTATCATTTACTGCCAGAAAATCGTTACAAAATTTGGAGAAACCCACAAGTGTTCGCCACATGAAATGTTGAGCCGCGCACGCTACGAGATAGCACAGCAATTTGTGAAAGTTGCATTCAATGTCATTTTTACGGACGATATGTCACCTGGGGGCATGCCGGACAAGTTTATTCAGTTTCTGGAGTTAATAAAATTTGCTGGAAGGTTTCATTACAACAAAACCTTCCAGACTTATTTTTACCCACCGATATTAGAAGAGATCATTCATAAATTACATGAAGATGACCGCTATGAACTTCTTCTGCAGGCTTTAGCACAAAGCTACTATTCGGATTCAGATAGTGAAAATAGCGAATCCAATTATGAGGAGCAAAAGGTTTTCTACTTAATGCAAGACTATGTCATGTATTACGTCCCTAAACTTCTTTTGGACCATCCATCATCTGTCATGGACGAGTCTTTCAAATACATCAGGGAAAATTGCCAACTGAGTATGCTACAATTGGTGCAACAACAAGAACAACGAATATTAAATGAAACCCTTTGTAGATTTAACGGATCATATGAAGAGCTAATTCAGTTGATAGCCCGGATGTGCAAATGGGAAGAGTTAAGTCCATTTATAAGTAGCCAGCCAGTTACATCATCCGGGAAAAAATCACAAACCTCACGAACTAGTAGACGCGACCTTTTGGATCTCTTAGATAAACGCTTCTTAGGGTTTATCATACATTTTGACACAAAAATGGGGAGCAAAATCGAGACCCTGGAATGCAAAAAACGGATCATAAAATCATTTGCTCTCCTAATCAAACTCATGGATAAGCCTACAATGTTACAATTCCGAAATAAAGTCTACAAGACTTTAATTTCAACTGCGGATGTTAGTCCTGCTCTTCACGAAGACTTGTATAACACTTGGAAGGAGTTTGCCAACAGGTTATTCGAACAAAAGCGACACATGAAGATTTTTTTAAAAATTCTGATCTAGTTGATTACAACATTGAACTAAATTAATTTGATAAAACTTAACTTTTTTTTTATTAAAAATTTCAGTTTGGAAGATGGTGATTTAGCGCAAATGACGAGTCAAATAGTGGTAGCTCTTTTGCCTCTTCGAGAAAATCCAACTTTGCGAATTAAGGTGGATGGTTTGATTTCCCACCTTGTCTGTTTCAAGAAGAGCGTGACTGAATCTCATCATAAAGAGCTATACTTTCTTCTGGGCATGAAAAATAAATGTGAGGATCCGAGGGTCGAACTTGAAATTAAGAATACATTTGTGGAGATGAAGGCAAAAAAGTGGCTAGATTATTTTAATCTTCTGATGGAAGAAGCCAAACACGATAACTTTTTTATCCGCTATCAGGCGTTTAAGACACTCCGTGAGGTACTGACTTTTGAATTCAGCAACGTAGAGAAAGACGTACTATCTAAAGGAGAAACGATTGTCTCTCAAGTTATCACAACTTTACTTGAAGGACTTCGATTAGGGGGCTGTCAGACAAAGGATCAGCGTCAGATGCAACTAGTAATAGCTGACTGCTTTGGTCTTCTAGGAGCTTTAGATCCTGTCAAATTTCAAATTGGGAACATGTGCAATACGCATAGGAAAATTAAGGGTGGTATTCTTTCCTGTCAAGTGAATAAGTTTTGCGCTATTTATTTACAAGAACTCACGAGAGAATTTCAGGAAGCAAAAGATACCACCTCATTCGACTACTGTGCCTGCCTTATTGGAATCGTCGTAAAAGTCATGAATATTACCGATAGTGAAAAGGATCCTATCTGGCAATATCTGGCCCCCGAGCAACGTGATTCCATCTCACCACTACTCAAACGTGAAGATTACAAACGGTATACAGCGGATGAACGCACGAACTTGCCAGCGTATCCGGAAATAATTTATTTATCAGAACATGGACGAACGTTTGACTCTTGGTTGACGAATTGGATCACCGTCCTCATTAGTTACATGACGGATGCACACAAGGAAGTACGTCAAATCTTTTCAAAAAGCTTGGTTATTATCCGGAGGAATCTCAGGCTCGCGAATTTCATTGCGCCATATGTTACAAGTAAGAGCAAAGTTTCAATATCTTCTGAACAGTTTGAGAATATTAAAATTTAAAGTTTAAACCATGGTTTGCTTTTGTTTCTTCTTTAGCTTATGCCATATTCTGCGGCAGTGCGACTCAAAGGAGAGCAATCGTTAATGAAATGATGACAGTGTTGGAAAGGTGGACGGTTTTAGAAGACCGAAAAACGCTTAGCACACAGCCCCAAAGGGATATTCAAACGGAAGAAGGGGAAGGAGTAATAAAGGAAAGCGGTGTAGAAATGAGCCTTGAAACTGAAACTGTGTTTCATTCAAGGTGCACACAAGTTGTACTCGGCGTACTTGACCATCTTCTCATGATTCACGATTATGCGAAAAGGGTATGGGGACTAAAGAAGGCTAAAGACGAGGAGGATAGATTTAAAGCTAAAAAGTCTTCAGCGAATTCGCAGCAGCTACCTATGGACGAAGATGACATGTGTGCCATTGAGCATGTTCTTAATTCCGTTCCAAAGGTATTCAATTTAACTCAATAAAAGCATCAATTACAAATTTTGGATTGATTGTGAGTATAGTTTATTTATTTTATTTTAATGTTTGTGTAGATGCTTATCTCACAAGTGGCTTTCGACTATGAGGCATACGCTGCAGCTCTTTATTACTTTGAAAGAGAACTTAAAAGCCCATCTCAAGTTAACGCAACAAACGTCCTTCAAGAAAATATTGATTATCTTCAGAGGATTTATGTGGCTTTGGATGATATGGACTCGGTCGTTGGACTTTCAACAATTCGTGAGAGAGAACCGGTAGATCACGAACGGGTTTTGGAGTGCATTGGCAACTTGGAAATGGAAAAATCCGTAAAAATTCTGGAACATATGTCTGAAAAAGATCCGGAAAGTTCCACTCTTCGTAACGCCCTCATCCAAGCTTATATCAACATGGAAGAGACCTACGTGGCTGACACGTTTATTAAAGCTACTTTAGGAGATCGCCCAGAATGGGAGGTTAGCTTTCAGGAAGTTCAAAGTGAAGCCTTTCTGAAGCTTCAAAAGTGGGATGAATTGAAGAATTTCGCGGACCAAATAGAAATTTCCAGTGATGGTAGTCCTTATTTAAAAGAAAAAATCTTCAGCTGGAAATTGGCGGTTCCCAGAGTTCTCTCGAAGATGCATCAAAACGATTTTGACAAGGCTATCGAAATTATATCGGATTTCAAGTTGAATGTTCTTGCACCACTTGTTGCTGCCTGTGACGACCTCTATCCCTACAAAAGGGCTTATCATTATATCGTTCAACTTCACATCGTAGCTGAGATAGAAGATGTGATTAAATTGCTCCGACGGGGAGAGAATGTAGCTTTCCAGAGCAACATGGGTTCGGATATTCAAGGCTTGATTAGTAAATTGGAATACTAGATTAGCAAACGTGTCTAAATCGAAGAAAGTGGTCAATGAAATCTTGAAGATTCGAATGGTAAGCATGTACCAAGGAATTAAAGAGTGGTTCTGCTTTTCAACTCACTCAGATTTTAATATACAGATTAATGTTACTCTAAATTTCAATTAACTTTTCATAGAGCTGCTTCGAAATTCTAAAACAAACTGCGTTTGGCCAAGATGAAAATATATCTTCATTCCTGAACGAATACATTCGTGACTGCTGGTTGGAAATGGCTCGTGATGCAAGCAAGTACGTGATTATGTATTGTTGTTGATATTTTATCATTTATATTTATCAGTGGTATATTAAAAATATTTGTCTATCTTTGGTTTGTCAACAGAGTGGGCAATTTTATCCTTTCCGACAACTGCTTGACGAAGGTGAAGGAAGAATTTTCATTTAAGGTTCTCATTGAAGAGGCAAAAGTCTGCTCCCGCAAAGGAAACAAAGTGAAGGCAGTCCAAATTTTAGATAAAGCAATCAACGAATACTATCCCGTGACTGTCCGAAATGATTTGAAGCAGCGAAGCTCAGGTTCTATGAGTCAAGCTACAGCTTCCTCGAAGACTTTGTGCGCAAAAGCCTTACTATTGGAAACAAAATTACGAGAGGAGTTAAAGCAATTGGATAACCAGGAATATGCGGCCAAATACAGGGAAACAACAGAGGTTGACAAGAGGTCAGAAAAGAATCTGTTCACTTTTGGAAGTTATTATGATCGTCAGTGGAGCTCAGCAAATAACAAAGAAGACCAAAGCTGGTGGAAAATCCAGGAGATGATAGTGAAATGCTATTCTTTTTCGCTATTCTTCGGATGCAAGTATGTTTATCAGAGTCTTCCTAGATTGTTGTCAATTTGGTTTGACTTCACTGCAAAAGATTGCTCCAAGTCGAAGGAAGAATCGAACTCTGGCACTAGCGTTAGCTCATCAATGACTGTCATGAACACAGCAATCGGTATTTAAAAATCTTGTTAATCTTCCAGTAATTATGTTCATATGTTTGAAATTTTAAAAATTGATTTTTTTGATGGAAAACTCGTCAATTGCAGAAACGATGAAAGGTCGTGTTCCAGCCTACATTTTGATGACTGCGTTCAGTCAATTAATATCACGATTGTGTCATAATAATGCAAAAACGTGGAGTATCTTGAGAAGTATCCTCGCCAATTTGATTCAGCAACATCCTCATCAAACCATATGGATGACCATAGCTATATACAAGGTATAAACTCCAGGAATGCTTTAATCTAATCTAATTATGTAAAATTACTAATTACACTTGCAGAACAAGACATTAGTTGTTACTCATTACACATATCCTCTATTGATTCATTTGTTGTGATTTTTCTTCTAGTCGGTTAATCCGTCGCGAAAAAAGCGCTGCACAGAGATATATAAATCAGCTAAAGAAAACGATAAAAGGATAGACCATATTTTAAATGACTACATTAGCTTCACTGATAAACTAATTACGTTTATTGATAAGAAGGTCCCAGATGACATGATAAAGGTAAATGATCAGGTTCCACTTTCAATTACCAAGTAAATACTTGTGAAGATGCTTTAATGATTTTCATCTTTATTCTCAAACAGCAGGGCAAAGTTAGTTTAGTTCGGTTGTATCCAGACCTCCAGAAATTTTTAAAGCTGATTAAAAATGAAAAAAGAGAAATTATGGTGCCGTTTCAAGCCTTTTTGACGCCTACTCTTCCCCAGAAAAGCTTCAGTCAAAATGTTGAAGGCTACAACCCTTTTCCTGAGTAGGTTTACTTGCTATGTAATTATGACTGGGCTCTCATTTTCCTTTTACGTTACGTTATTACAAACTTTCGTCTATATTTTACAGTACACAGGTGTACATTTCCGGAATCGAATCTGAAATGACCGTAATGACGTCTTTGGTACGACCCAAGAAGATTACGTTGCAGGGCTCAGACGGAAAGACATACAGCCTACTTTGCAAGCCACAAGATGACCTCCGGAAAGACAGCAAAGTCATGGAAGTAAATAGCGTTGTGAACTGGTATCTAAGTCAAAACACGGAATCTAGTCAACGAAGGCTTCACGTTCGAACGTATGCTGTTACGCCTCTGAACGAAACTCACGGACTGTTGGAATGGGTTCAGAACCTCACCACGATTAGAGCGATCTTGACTAACTTATACAAGGAAAAGAACCTCCTCGCGACCCACAGAACTCAACGTAACAGGATGCACCAATCCTTAAATGTCGATCAGAAGAAACAAATGTTTCTGCAATTTCTTGATGAATGCCCTCCTGTGTTGTCCGAGTGGTTTTGTAATAATTTCGGTGATCATCAATCTTGGTACGCTGCTAGATTAGCGTTTACTCGGAGTGCATTTGTTGATGGGATGGGTCCTCTTGGGGTTGAAAATGGATTTAGGAAATGTTGCGAAATCGTCATGAAGACCTTTCGAGAGCGACAGACAATTTTTCTGTCCGTGTTGAGACCGTTTGTCTTCGATCCTTTAGTTGAGTGGGATAAAGATGATAGGAAACGATCAAGTTCTTCAAGTCGTGGAAGTATTGCTAACTTGGCAACAGGAGAAAGCTACTCGCAGAAGGCTGTGGAAACGATGAATTACATTCGAAACCGCATAATCGGCACGGGACGTGCTACAAAGACAGCTGTAGACTCTGAACTTTCAGTTGAAGCCATGGTGCAATATTTGATTAAAGAAGCTTCTTCGCTTGAAAACCTTTGTCAAATGTTTCCCGGATGGGCTCCCCAGTACTAGGGTTTTTTACTTAATTTAAAATAGAGGCTTATTTCAAGGTATATTTTTCATGTACCTTACCTTTGTTATTATGTCTACCGGTACTATTTAATATTTAATGCCACAATAAACTGCGGAAAACCGACGTGTTTTTTTATTTTGGAGACCATTTATGTATTTTAATTTCAACAGATTTCTCTTTACTTTTTTGCGTTTGTGCCAAATAAATTAAATATCGTAAAGTTGTAGTACTGTATATCTTTTTCACTATCTTAACCATATTTTTATTTGCATTTTTTGCATAATAATTTGATTTATGGTACATAAGATCACCTTTTTAATAATTAAATTATTTTCTCATCAGATCAGACAAAGATTAAACTTTACAGAATATTAACACAGTCACAGGGATCAGGAATCAAATTACAAAGATACTTGACTATTTCGACATCAGAAGCTCTTAGATTAAGTTCCCGCATTAATGAGGGGATGTTATTTCCTCCGGAAAATTTACCTTTGCTGGAGCTATACTTATCAACAAGGCATTTATACATATAAACTTTGGCCTCAACATCAGCATAGAGCCCCCCGATATAGGAGAGTAAGCTCACGTCACAATTCGAAAAATGCGTTTGCACATTCTTTGAAAAACTTTGGAGTATGTCTCCGGAATACGCTGGCCCACCTAAGATAGTCTTCTTGTCCGCACTTAAAATTGTCACGAGTGTGACAAGTCGAGAAGGAATCAAATCGTGGACTTCTAGTTTCTCAGGAATACATAATCCAATGATTTTGTATGATTCAATATGGGCTTGAACGAGAATGCCTTGATGCCATCGCAATAATTTCCACGATTTTTGTTGCTGACCTCCAGGAGGAAGTGGAACTAGTGGTATGAGGGCCGTAATAATTTCTCCAATCTTTCGGCGTTTCTTCTCCTCTCCACAAATTATTATTGGACGACCAAGTAGAATGGAGTACAAAATATGATGAGCAGTTGCATGATACCGACGGAAAAATTTAGCTATGCCATAACCTGGAACACCTCCCACCAATTTCCTTGATGCATGTATCCACCACGGCTCTTTGGAAATTGTTTCTTCGCTTGTACCTTGCTGAATTCTTGTTGGTGATGCATGAAGGCTTACGTCTTCATCCGAACTGAACGAATGCATTTTTAGGTGGTCATCTGCACCACCTACCGCTGTTGTAGTCAATTCGTTGTGGTCTTCACTCCTATATCTTAATCTGGTAACAGAACCATCGTCAATCGTTGATTCCAGGACGGATGTGTCACAGTCAAACTCCATTCCTGCAGCCATGTCTTTTGCAGACGTTATGTTGAGGTCTGAGTCCTCCTCCGAGGCTGTATGATATGATCCAGATTTATTGTCTGAATTGGCGAAAGGTGCAGACGCATGTAATTTTTCAATAATTTCAAGAAGCTCCTTTTTCGAGTAGTGACTCCATAAACGACTGCTGGAGTGATTATCCCCAAGCAAAAGTTCAAAAGGTGAATGAAGATCCGAACTATGATTTGAATCTTCTCGGGTTTCCTCTGATAACCAAACATCCGTGGCACTTCCAGTATCGCCAGTAGAGTTATCAAAGTCCGCTGAGATGCCAGAGCTTCTTCCTGGACTAGTGTCATTTTCATTGTTATTATTTGCTTGCTGCAAACTCAGCCTTTCAAAATGTTGTCGAAATGCTACAGTAGTCTCAGTCATTTCGGTGAAGATAATATCCATTTTGCAGCAACTATAAATTTGCATTAACTTCCCAACAAGATAAACTGAACCCAGTTGACCCAGTACAGTAAGTGGTCGCAATGCTTCACCTTTAAATCGAAGGGGGTGAACAAGAGGAATGTTGAGAGATTCGGGGGAGGTGGAATGCAGAGAGGGAGAACCTGAGTCAAACGATGACCTGGCTGTATTAGTAGTAGCAGTGCAGACGGAAACTTGCTTTAGGAATTGAACTATGGGAGTGTCAGCATGGCGGTTGAAGAAAGAAAATATGTCGACCATCACATTCTGATTAAAAGTCTGATTTGAATGTTCCTAAGACATACAAATAATTAAATTAAATATTAAAGACTCTACACATCCTTCTAAACAAAGTAAAAATGTAGTAGAATAGAATACTTACAAAACTCTGAACTACAGTCAAAATATTCTTGATTTCCGAAAACTGATGCGCAATCTGAGCCAAAGTGACAGTATCAGTATCGACAAACTCGTCACTTTTGTTATCCAGGTTCCCATTACTGTCAGCGTCTCCACTATCTCCGCTGGAATTCTCTGATTCATTGGAGGAGGTGGCACTGGCCAGTTCCTTATTATGCTCCTTTATAAACACGTCTTTCGCATTCTCCAATTTCTGCAAGTAGATCTCAAGCTCCTTGGCAAACCACTCCCGGTTACAATGTTCCAAAACAGAAGTGATTTTTCCAAATTCAGTCATCAAGAAATTGATATACTTATCTAGTTTGATATGATCTTTAGAAACGTAGCCAAAGCAGAATGGACGAACGAATCCGCGAGCCTTTATGTCATACAGAGTAAAGTACTGCATGAAAACGTGAACGTTTGGAAAAACATTTTTCCTCATGACTTGAGTGTCTTGACAGATCCGAAATTGGCCCCTGAAATTGTACAAAATCATCAATAAAGTAAGATTCAATGAAATATACATACATAATAATTCAACAACACACATCCGACTTACACAGTATTAACGAGATAATCGGTTGACATTAGATGCACGACAAAATCACACAATTTGATATCTGTCTTAATGTCATTCGGAACCGTACACAATGGAACAGGTCCTTCCTGCTCGGAAAACTCGGCGATGATAATGAAGTCATGATTTTCAATATCATCAACCTATCAACAAAATTACCATTCATCTTCCTAAGTAAAAAAATTCAGCAAAATAATTAGATCTTCGAGAATTACTCCATTTACTGACCTGCGTTAGTGGAACCTTCGTTTCCTGAATAGGTTTGAAATCCGATGGAAGCCTCCTCTCGTCCCTAGGTTGGCCAAGATTTACCTCCGGATATTCATGTCGATTGTAAATGAAGTCAGAATAGGTTAATGACATAGCAGATTGATTTTGATCTTGAGCAGTTGTGGTTGACCTGGATCTGGTCGTATCAGCAGAACCCTCCTCCCGTGGGTCTGCAGTAACCGTCATACTCCTTGAGAGTTAGGAGCACCTCCTCCTTCACCAATAATTCAGACTATTCGTTCGTCCAAGACACTTTTAACATTACAACATTAACTTTCAACAAAAACGTAAACTCACAATTAAAATAGTAACGTTCCCTTTCACAACGACTTGTTTCTTCCCCAGTCAAAACAGATATTCAAGCAAGTCTCACTATCAGTCTCCTAAAATTTCCAGTTCCAGGATAATAGTGCCTCATTGTTTATTAGCTAAAATCCCACCATTTCATTTCGATGCAGCTTGATAAAGTGATCTCATTTTTGGGACTGACTTGGAATTCTGATTCGTGAACATGAGACCATTTGTTTTTGTTTTTTTGTTTGATCAGGTGGTTTACACCATCTGGTTTTCCATTTATCAAGACACCCCAAAATTAAAAGCGGTCCCAGGTTGTCGTCAAAACAAAACTCAATCTGACTACAT
>JAHZMX010001088.1:0-17479 GCA_027743895.1 Seira musarum | reverse complement strand
TTCACAAAGATTTCTGTCACGTCCACGCACATTCAAGAATCAAGAACAGAAAAGAAATATTTGGAGAAAACGAAAGAAAAAGTTTGGGCTTTTCCCTAATACATGTCTTTTCACGGACCATATATCCGAAAATGCCTGCTATATACTAGGAAAAAGTAACAACGGAACTTTCATGAAAAGTAGTCACAATCAAATGCACAATACCATTACATATTAATTTAATTTATCGATAAAGCTGCGTATTTGAAGGAATGCTCGAAGAACGATAAAAAATTGACGACATTTAAATAATGATTAAAACTTTAACTGAAGTTTTAATCAAGACCTAACCAGAGACCATAAATAATAATAGAATTTTCCAGGAAAATGCTTCAGACTTAACTTTCTCTCACACAAGAGAGAAAATGAAAATGATGTGGTCAGAAGAGTTTAAGACTAAATAACTTTGGTTTTTGTTGGCATATTTTGTCTGGTCTTTTGTGTTTGAATTTCCTTTGCCCTTTCTTGTGAGATCATCGAAGGGAAATAATCAATTCCCTTCAGCTTTTTTGTAAACAAAATATGTTACTTAGTCAAAGAAAAATGAATCATGCAAGCTACTCTTTAAACAAAAGAAGTAATGAAGAAAGTTTTTACACAACTTCCGGTTTTGTGGTGAGGGTGTTTCGTGCTTGGTTCAAAGTAATATAATGTATATGCATTGTCTGGCTGTATAGGCGATTTCCTAAATCAAAAATTTATTGCTAATCAGTTATCAAAGAAGTTAATCGACCATAAATATACCGGCAGACTGATGATGGTAACATTAGAGGCTCCAACTTGGACCATTTCTTAATTCCGATCAATATAAGGTAAACATAAAACTGTCGAAAGAACAACATGAATCCATGTCTGCACTACCACGGCATCTCTGAAGAGATTATTCTGGCTAGTTATTATTAAGTGGTGGGAAGGGAAGCTTCTAAATAAGACAGCTTTGCTTTGCTTGCTATTATGACAAAAAACGTAAACCTGATCACATGTTCGCTCATTCATGTGCTTCATACTTATCTCTTGCCGTGAAACTTAATTGTCAAAATGAGATATTTTAAAGATTCTTGATTCTTAAGTCTTATTAGATCTCACTTTGGGCTCATCTTTAACCAATACATAATACATTGCTGTAACTGCTTCAGGTAGCGGATTATGTGCTTACGAATTATTATTAAAATTGTAGTTTGTGAAAAGCATTTCTTTACCAGTATTTTCTTTTGGGAATAACAGGCAGGTGAAGGTGGATCTGTGAATGGAGGTATGGATTCCAAAAAAGTGATAAATGTAGGAGTTTCATCCTCGTTGATTGACCTGAAGGCAGAGCTCCTTCGAAAGAAGGAACAGTTGAATAGCTGCACTTCTCGGACCAACCGGGGTGTGCAAAAGTCGGCAAAGAAATCGGATCTCCTCCGGTCAAAAGCTAAAGACAACCAGAAAAATCAAGGAGTCGAGTTAAGATCACAGAAAGATAGATTAAAAGCGGCTGAGGAGGAAAGAACTCTGGATAAGTCAAAGTCAGTATCTGGAAGCGAAAGCTAAATTGTACGAGAAATTACAGAAAGGTGCCTTACTTCTTGATAATGATGATGATGACGACGAGGAGTTCAGTGCGACGAAAAATTTGTTCTCACAGTCACTGGTGAATTTTCAACAAAAAGCAATCGATGAAGTTCAAGAGAAGCGACAAAAATTGGAGGATACACCGCAGCCACCTCCTCCTGATGAATCTTATGAAGTTGACGAGGACGAATGGACTGAGTTTACGGACCATTTAGGAAGAACCCGACGGTGTCTAAAGGCAGACCTGCCTTCGTTTCTGGAACGCGATGAAGTGTTAGCAAGACCAGAAAATCCAGGAATATGCCTTTCCGCTTCGGCTGATGACAGGATGAGGGAAATAAAACGCCAAAAGTGGGAACTTGAAGCTGAAATTCTCGCGGCTAAAGAAAAGGTGCACTACCAAGACATACTCTTCGATGAAGTGAGGTCACATGGGACGGGTTACTATGCTTTCGCTAGAGATGAAGCAACAAGACAACAACAAATGCACGAGTTAAAGAAGTTGAGTGAACAGACTGCCGCTAATAGAGACAAAATTAAAAAGGAAAGGTCAGAGAAAAAGTCGAATTTGAAAGCTAGACTGAAAAAAATTCGGGATCGTAAACGTGCTAAAGCAGGGTTGCCACCACTTCCTGATGATGATGATGACGACGATGAAGAGGATAACGAAGAAGAAGCAGTTGATGACAAAAAAGACGATAAGAAAGAAGGTATGGCTTTTATAATCATTTACATATCTTGAACTGTATCTCAAATTCTTCTTCAACTTTATATTTGCTAATATGTGCTAAACGTTTATATTATTTTAAAAGAAGATACTAAGCCTCCAGAGATTCGAGCGTGGGACGTTGGAAAAGCTGGAGTTTTTGGTCCTAAACCCTCAACATTTGATGAACTTGACGAGAAATGGTTAAAGGATCGAAGAGCTGATCGAAATCCTGATTTCGCACCACCTACATCCCTTTATAGTCATGGTGGATTGAAGAAACCGTATGCAAGCTCAAATTCTAGGTCGTCTAATCCATCTTCTTCTAGCTCATCAACGTCTTATTCATCAACTGAAAAATATAGCAACTTTGTAAAGTCTAAAGATTCGATCCCATCCGCTTCTACCTCCACACCAGTAGTAGTCGAGCCTAAGCCGAAACCGTTTCAGCCACCGCAAAATTTTTGGAAACAATCAAAAAGTCAACCCCGACCTCCTCCGCAAAAACCTATCCCTATTGTAGATGAATTGCCGGCGCCGGTTCCTGAATCAAGTAAAGAATTTAACCGGGGAAGAGGTGGAGCGGAAATTGCACCTCCACCTACCTTCGAATATTACCATGGGGAGTCGAGAAAAAAGCGTGAGCGGGTTCCGGTTTCTGATTGCAACTGAAATGTTGGATGCAGTATCATCCGGTTTGAAGGCCTTACGGGAGCAATTCGAAACAAAACAGAATCCAACTACTGACAAAAGTTTTAACTTTGGAACGCAAAGTTAAAGTGCTCAGTAAATGTATTCAATAATATTTAAATATATTTTTTATATAACTAAAAACAACTTTGGTCGGAGTTAAAAAGCTACGTATAACGTAAACATCAACGTTCATCCTTTCTGTTAGTACATATAGTAATTTTCGTATGTATTTTGCAAAATAAAAAAAACTTAAATAGTCATGAGGCTATCTAAGCCGAGTTTGCTCTTCCTTCTTTGAGACTCTGCATCATTGGGAGTTAACAAATTTCAGTCTCACAATGCCCCCAAAAAGCTTCATAATATATGTACTTCATCTAGTCTGGTCATGATATATTAACATCGATTCGCATGGGAGATGAGTTTAGTAATCTTTCGTTTTTAACTATTCATACAAGTTGAAAGCATGCTTGAATAATATTTAAAGATCTACTTATTTCAAAATCAGAAATATACCATGTTTCAAGGTCATAAGTGATGGCTTTGTTTGTCTAAAAAACTTTCTGTCATACAGTCTACTTCAAACAAAAACACGAGAATAAATTACATTAAACTTGTCATTTTGCACAATCATGTCCTTCAATTGTGTCGAGATGTATGGTTTGAAATTAGAAGAAATATAAAAACGCAGTACTACCGTTGGACAAGGAATATTTTAAGATAATGAGCTAAGCCTGAACTTAGATTGATTATGGATAAATTGAGCTTAAGTTTAGTGGTATTTCTTCTCATAGGTCATTGTTGCGGACAGAGTCAGCATAAAAATGGACAGTTTCTTGTCAAAAGTCCTTGGAATGGAAATGGAATTAACGTGTATTTCGATCAAAAGGGAGCAAACACCCCAAGGGGAACATCAATGAAAACTGGTAATAGTAATTAATGAGAAACCTAGTTTGAACACGATTTTCAAAAAGGATTAGAAATAAAACGCCATTTTATGCTTCAGTGAAACAAGCTTCTGCTTCTGAAAGTGCGTCAGGTTCAGATGAAGCCGATGAAGCAGAAGAATTGGAGCTAGTTCCAAGCGTTAAAGATGGAAAGGCGCTAGCTTCGTCTCGTAAAGTATCAGATCCACAAAAGATTTTGAGTCCATGGCCTGGAATGGATGAACAAACTGATAACCCTCGGCCTGTGAAGCAGCGTGAAGTCCCCCAGCAGGGCAATTGGTACGTATATGGATCAAAATTAGGTGGAAGATACTTTGGACCGGATGACGCTGCGTTCCAGCAAGGGTATAGATAGGGACAAGAAAAATCCCTACAATGTCGTTCGTGCGAAACCTGCTCAAGTCGTTGATCCCAACAGTTACAATTTTTTTCAACTTCAAGCCAGACCAAGACTTGGTACACTTTGGATTTCTAAAGGTGGAAAGGGTGGTAAAATAGACTTAGGAGCAGATGATGAAGGATCCTCCGACATTGACGACGCAGATCCGGCGAACAAGTATGATTGGCAATTTCGACGCTATGACAGAGCTTGTCTACATCAGGAATACAAGAAGAAAAAGTCAAACGTCAAGATTCCAGTGGTGGCAGAGGAACTAAAGCGTTTGATTGATAATCAAAATGAACTTTTAGCAAGAAGATTCATGGATTGGCAATTTATCTCTCAAGACCCCCCGCAGTTCATTGCGCTTGATGAACGGAACACTGACCACCCACATTATTTAACCTATAAGTTTCTCCAAGGTACTGTCCAGCATTTTATGGACAGGATTTGTAAAAATTCTACAAATTATATTGTCGCAGCAGCGACCACAGTCCCTTCAAATATGGTACAAGCTGCATTAGTCGGTGCATCCAACTCAAACTCGACTTTTCTGTCAGACCAACGGAATTTCTTACCATCAAACTTTGTGGAAAATCTCTTCAACCTGTTCTTGGTCTTGAGGAATCTCACGATGTCTGAACACAGTACAGACTATGCAACCAAAGCGGATGATGAAGATATCTTTGAAAAGATTTTGAAGGAATGTGGAGAAGATGAGCAGCCCCTTTGGTATCATCATAGCTGTGGGGATCAAGTTTTGTCTGTCGATAATTTTAACAACTACGCTTGCATCCCTTTCATTGACTTTGACTTTAATCCAAAGTTATACGATCCGATTTTGGACTCTGTTTGGCTAATGTTCAACGCAGTGCATGCACATTGCTTCAAGCACTTCCAAAAGAACATTAGGTTGTGGCACAAGTACGCCTTGATCATTGCCAACGCATACACTCCTCAGATGAGATTGAGATGGTATTACTTATTCAAATGATTACCAATATCTCATTTTTAATTAAATTGATATTTTAGTCATATTTTGCCTGAACCATCAACTTTCCTTTTATTTTAATAGGAAGGCTTCCGTTGCCCCAGAAAAATTTTACATGAGACTTTTGGGACCCGATTATGAAACAAATCTGGAGCAGATAAGTCGATGTACATTTGGCACTGTTTTGAGATCTGACGTGCCCATGCTGCTTCCTAGATTTGACACTCCGGCAGTTACAACGTTTGGTCCTGCTGATTGAAATTGATTTATCAAGAAATNAGATTTGACACTCCGGCAGTTACAACGTTTGGTCCTGCTGATTGAAATTGATTGGTCAAGAAATAAAAACTGTACATCTAAATCATTTGAATTATTGTACATTTTCAGAACTTCAGAAAAGAACAAGGTCATGCTTTTTTACGTTTTTAGCATCAATTTTAACTCAACCTACTTGCATGTCACAATATATGTGCACCTTAAACTACCTTCACGTGCAAATCTAATGACCACGTACAAATTCATGTATGGAATGTGACTGAATGACTTTAGTATGTCCGTATTAATTTTCAATACTTCGGCATTTGATCCTGCACCTGCAAAGTAAAGATCAATTTTTAGCGACCCTATTCCTAAATTCCTATAACCCTGGTATTTACGAACGCGATATACATGCTATTGTCCAGCATGAAAAAATAACTCGGAACATGCAATCAGTCAATTATTTAAATATAGATTCCAAAGTTTAATTTAAATAAAAAAAATCAACCCATTTTACTTTGCAAAAATAACTCGCACCAATTTGTTAAACTGATTACAATAATTACGAAACATTGACATTGAAGGATTGGCTGAATCATTATCATCACAACGAAAGACTTGTTTAATATTTCTCAACTGAACCGACAGATGATGAAGAGCTCGCACTCTTTGCCTTTTTCCTTTCTTCCTTTAACTCTTCTTTCTGGATCCAGTTTAGTAGAGCTGCCACCAAACTTAAGACAAGCCAATACCAAAACAACTGACATACAAGCCATATAAATGTAAGTTTAAAATATTCGGGCAAGTAGGGACGTATTCTTCCCTGAGTTTTAGTCATCTGCCGCTTATCGCAAAGGAGAAATTGTGATGAACGTATCATGGCGGAAATAAGAAGGGAAACGATACCACATCCCACGTAGGCGTAGCAGTATGCTCTCCTTTTCTGTAAAAATCCATGTACAAGAGTATCATTAAAGTTATGAAAGATTTATGTTAAGATATTTTTATTTGTAGCGTTAACTTACTTTAATTGCTCCGACAAGAAGCAACCCACTCCCTGTTGAATATACCAATTGTGCACCAAATTCGACTAACAATGACCAGGTAATAAATGAGGCGCAGTATAACTTTCCTGGAAGTCCATAGTCAGGAGCCCTGGGACCAATTAAAATCACCGTGTCATTTGTAACTTCTGTTTCCGCCTCTATAGGTGGCGTTGTAAAGACGACGATTAAGAGAAATACAAAAACTGTCAGCAGAAGGGGTATTGCGAGAAGCTAAAGAGTAATCGAGACAAAATTTTTAAATTTAAATTTACATAACATGTAGATAAGCTGACTATTTTTGCACAACTTACTAAATTGCCAATGATAACAAAAATATGGGGGAATCCTATTGCTTTTCTGATTCGGAAGAGTACCGCAGATTTTTTCGAGTTCACTTTCTTTAGGTTTAACTCTTCAACTTCGACCTGCTCACTACTATCATGTTGAGTGAGTGGAGAAACGCTAGTGCTATTTTTTCTCGACATTTCCCCCTACTTCTGTTCTGCTTTCACAGAGAAAATGGCAGAGGGCTTGTGGAAGTGTTCACTCTCACCATGTCCAATGGACACTGATTCAAGTCTTTTTGACAGGGGTCAGTGTTCTTTGCACTTTTCCCGTTCATTAGAAGGAAAAAATACACTTCCTGAAAAAACTATGCCAGGAAACTCTCTGCGTGAGTCGCAAACAACGTTAATCGTTTTTTTCATGACAAGTGGTGGATGTCGTGAGAAAACCATGTACCCTTCCCAAATACATGCTTGGAGTGCATACTTGGAATATTTGCGTTTATATTAGTTTTCCACGCAATTCGTCCATTTCCGCAAAAAGTTGTTTTGCATGTAGGCTTTGTGGCGAGGCAGTTGGGGAAGAATGTGAGTAAGAGTTCCAAACATCGCATCGTCTGATCCATTACAAGTTACAAGTACTTTTCTTTAATAAAGAAAAGCAAAAGTTTTTATTGGCTTACTAAAGTAGGGAGTAAACATTCAATTTTATTTTTATTAAAGGACAAATGGCAGTGGTGACAAGCAAATAACGACATATTTTTTCCCCTAAAAATTGGGCCAGAAGCTATTGAAAGGCATTCGGATATGAGGAAGACAGAAAAGGATTCTCATCATTCTCGTGTCCGGGTTTCTTAAAACTCTATTGACAATCGACTGGGTCTTTTTCAATTTTTTTCCTACACCTCGAGGAGCTCACACTAACTAACGATGTACTATGTACTGTGGATAAATGTAAGTCTTTGTTCGAAATACAGTGGATGCACAATTGTTACAAAAACTGCTCTGCACAATGTCCTTTTCAAGTACATCTAAAAAAGTAAACATGCATTTTATAGCTTTGTAGTAACCCTTCACAAGATCTTGAAAAGAGCATCATAATTTGTCAAATCGTAAATGTTGATGGCTACCAAAGAAAAAAATCAAGTTCATTTACCCTTACTCACATGATGGCCAAAAGATTTATTTGAAAACAGTAGCAAAAAAATAATAGCGATAATTAGTGGTATGAACTTGGTCCAACGTTGATATTGCGCGTGGCTGCCCTTCTACAATGCACTTGTCCAATGCGTCTCACAAGTAAAGTACATGTGTTGTATCAGGGAAAATCGAAAACGAAAGGTCGTTCTAGGTCAATTCGAGGTCGCTGATTACGATGGTGGTGAAGGCAGGTCTGCTTGGAGCCTCATTTTTGAGTACTCTGAACTTTAATATTTAGAGGCAAGAGTTCGACGTCGCAATTTAGTACATAAAAAGACTTCTGGGTTCTGAAAATTTCACTAATCGATAGATCTCGACAAGACGAATCGAATGGCGTTACATTTGGCCACCACGTTTGAGGTATGGCGGAGTTATTTCTGCTTAAATTTTACATTTAATAGCAATGTAATAATTGAACCGCAATTACTCCGGCATAGTTCGTACGTGAAATCTGAGGATGGCATCATTCGATTCGTCTCGTCGAGATCTAACTATTGATGAAATTTTCAGAACCCAAAAGTCTGTTTAATGTACTAAATTGCGACCTCAAACGCTATCCTCCAAATATTAACGTTCAGAATACCCAAATATAAGGCCCCAAGCAGACCTACCGTCATCACTATCGTAATCAGCGACCCCGAATTGACCAAGAACGACCTTTTGTTTTTGATTTTCCGTGATACAACATATGTACTTTACTTGTCAGTCATTTTTCTGCAATGCAAGTATCTGAAAAGGTTAACTTGGATTCCTGATTTGATCTGTCTCAGTCATTTTTCTGCAATGCAAGTATCTGAAAAGGTTAACTTGGATTCCTGATTTGATCATTTCGCAAACTAGCATTTCCGGCCTTCTTGTTCGACGGCATTACATAAAGCTATCGAAAATGACATTAACAAAGAGTGGTATGTACCTAATTTGTTTGGATGTGAATGTGTATATTGATCAATATGTTTAGTCTGTGCATATCTCCCTCCACGCACTATATGTATTAAAACTTGTTAAGATATAATGATCTTGAAAACCTAATCTTGAGGAGAGTTAAGGAAAGACATTGGAGCCTAAAAGTAGGTAAGTAGGCCTGGGTCTTCTAAAATTGTCCTTAAGTACCTTCCGCCTTATATCTTTTTGTCCTTTTTCATTGTTACTGCATAATCTGCTCCTGTGGATTTTCATGGCAAAATAGATAAATAATTTTTACTTCACAAGTCCCGTTGACACATGCTTGACCATAATTATTTTCAAAGGTCTGAGCTGTCATATTATGAATGCCGTGGCTCTGGAGGAAACTTAATTTATGTGCGTCATTTTAGGTAGAACTTAAAGTAATTAACCTTTTGCTTTTAGATAAAAATCTGTCATAAGCCGTCAGCAAATTGACGTTAGTTAGTTCAAAAACTAAACACAAATCCGTAAACGAATGCACGCAAACCAACCCTCCGGACGTACATTTGTTTTGAAAAATGGTTGATTACGCAATTTCATATTGACTCAGACCACAATCACATTGAAAGATACCTGAATTTGAAGAAATGTTATGTACATCTCATCAGAATTCCTCAGAATCAAAAAGTTGAATCTGGAAAATACAGCAATCAAGAAACTCGTTTTATTGCTCACATTTTAATGCATTCTTTCATTTACTGCGATAGTGATGCGATGCGTCCGTATCGTGTCAACATTCTCATTTTTTTTTAAAGTCAGGCCTTGGTCACGTATCCCACGTGCAAACTAGGAATTATCGGGCTGCGCCCAGCAAATGCTACTGGAACATGTGCATATTTTTACGTGAAATGAAAAATAAATTATAATTTATAGCAATACCCTAAAATTGCTGGCAACTTGACAGTTTCAAAGGAAAGCTATGAAATGGCTTCTACTTGTATACAACTTTACTTCAAAATTGTTCCCTAATTTTTTGCAAAAAAAAGAAAGAAGAATGGATTGATTGCTGGTAGTGGTGTCTTTCTAAGAAAAAAAGTTTATTTCTTCAATGATATAATTTACGGTGTAGGAACATGTGCTGCACGATTTTTATTCAAGATCAACTTCACCTTGCGAAGACTACGTACTATTGTTTTTATCTAAAGAGAGATTGTGGACACCTGAGATTGTGATATGCACTGCGCAATCATTTACCGGTGGTGCTTTTATAGATAGCCAAGTTAACTTTAGGAAAGAAGTGAATAAACCAGAGTGCTACTGTAAAATTATTGCTCAAATGCTTAAATACCTATACTTACTTAGACCAGCCAGACACTAGACAAGTTTTTTTTATTTCTCAGGTGGATCTTATTATTGCAGGAATAAGAACAAAAAACAAGAACTCTATTATGCAAAAAAGGAATAGTAGGTAATGCCTTTATAAACACTGATTTTCAATAGATGATTTCATTCCTATTAGAATAGAACATAGAACTAAAAAATTCCTATGTTTGCGATCTACAACCTTTCCATTGCAAGTCCTTTTTTCTGCACAAAAATCTTGTTTACTATTTCGCTGAATGAAATAAATATGATGAGAATATGGTTGTCTGGAATCATTTGAAAGAAAACATTTTGAGAGACAAGACCTCGTTAGGAACGTTCGCAAAAAGTTGACTTTTCTGGTCAAATTCAAATAAAATGGGAGAGCTAAAGACAATCCACAAGAGCAGAGACTTTTTTACCATTCTTTGTTTAGCATGTTTTGTTCAGTTCTTAGCGTCTGTGGACGGGAGTGCAGTAGACAAAGATCTCACTTTAACTTTAAGCCAGAAGCAGACTCTAGACAAGGTAGGTATACAGTAATAATCTAGTGCACAAAAATATTCATCGTATTTCAAATACTTGACAAAACTAGTGAAATTTATATTTTAAAATTGTCTTTTAGTTTAAAGTCCGAGTAGCAAATCGTCTGCCACATGAATATATGAAACAAGACATTTATCTCATTAGATGGTTAAGAGGTTAGAACCAAGTTCATTCTTCACTTTGATTTCCTTCATGGGTAAACATTTCATTACAAGAACCTATAATTATCTATTTTTAGCGAGAAATTTTAACATTGAGCAGGCTGAACAATTATTAAATGAGGTGAGAAATATTTCACTTTAATTTCGTTCATGGGTAAACATTTCATTACAAGAACCTATAATTATCTATTTTTAGCGAGAAATTTTAACATTGAGCAGGCTGAACAATTATTAAATGAGGTGAGAAATATTACTATTAACACAAACATTCAATTGAATCCGAGTCTAGTTCCTTCTATAAAAATATTATTTCCACCAATTTTAGAATTTAAAGTGGAGGAAAGCTAACAAAATTGACACAATTCTACAAGAGGACTGGTCAGAATTTCATGATAAATACCCATATTACTTAGACACCGTAGCAAAGGATGGAAAGCCAAGTGAGTTATTTAAAACGTAACATATATGCATAATATACATACATTTAGATTTGTAACCAATGTTCTTTGTGAACTATATAAGTTGCATAATAATAATTTGAACGATTTATCTCTTGATTTTTAAGTTCTCACTGGAAATTTTGGCGATTGGGACATAAGAGTGAGCATAAGATTTTCTCAGATTCATTAAGTTATTTTCCTGAAATTTTACTTACAAGGGAACCCCCCAAACTGTACCTTCTTAGCCGAATTGCCCCATATAGGAGAAATTCTGTCTAGATCAGTTTTTTACGATGGTTACGATTCTGCGTTGAAATTACAGGATTTATTTCAAAATTCTTTTTAATTTTAATATTGAGGGTTAAAATGACATACATGCTTTGCTCCAAATGAAAATCATCACCAATTGGTAAAAAACTGGCAACGTCACGCATTTTTCATTTCGGCCGGTTGATAGACCTTCTCATCTGCCTGACAGAAAGAAAATCCAATGACAATCCTTAATTTAATAAGTGAAGTCCACATTAATGCATACCTATTTCAGCATAAAAAACTGAGATTAAAAATGATTCTGAATTTTCTCGTAACAAGAATCGTAACAAGCGTAAAAAACTGATCTAGAAAGAATATCTTCTATACGGGACTAGAGAAATGCAGTTCGAAGGGTTCCCTTGTTAAATATCCAAATTACATTTGTGCTTTTAAAAATAACAGGCCCTAGCACTTGCCGGTAGAATGCCACAACTAATTCGCTATTTAGACAAAGGTTTAGAAGATGCAGTCACTACAATCAGAAAGATGCAAAACCAGGGAAAAAACGTAAAATGATTGCAAATTATTAGACTTTTTACAATACAAATCTACTTTGATTGTTTAACTAACTGTTATTTTTTGGAGTAGGTAACACAATTCGATTTCTTAGTAAATATGGACAATTACAACGTAGTGCAACATGGATGCCTTCAATGTAATGAAACATTTTAATTTTTTTCTTTTTAGATATAACTCATCATTAATTTTTTTAGTACATCATAAAGTCCAACACTTAAACAAAAACCTGTTTAAACCTATGTATTTGCAGGTGTAACCTTCTACCTTGCACTAGTGAATGCTTATGAAAATCATTATCCAGGCTTTGCCGATCACATCGTTCTTTTTAACAGTAAGACCATAAATACTTACAAATTACTTAAACTGATATTGCATCATTCATATTTAAGTAAGCGATTTAATAAAATGATTGATTGGATTACATTTTAGCACCTCCTGTGTTTGAAGTCGTTCTCCGTGTAATTCGTCCACTCATGTCTCCAATTACCAGACAAGCACTTCGAGTATACGGGCAGGACAAAGGACAATGGAGCAAAGCGCTCTTGAGTATTGCAGATAAGAATCAGTTGACACCTGAATATGGTGGTACCTACAAAAGACACGAATAAGAACACAAATATTTTATCAAATTATTATAGATTTCTTTGTTATAAAGAGTTTTACCGCTCCCGTATTTATTGTTATATTATGATGTCTTCGTTTTTTAAAAGTATTACCCTTTTCCAATTCAATGGCCAGCAAAAAGAGTATATGCATTTAAGAAAACATTATATATTGAGTAAGTATAACATGTTATCAGCTACCACAATTAAAAGATCAAAACAAATTCCTCTACCATTTCTTTAAAAGAAAAAAATAATAAGTGTTGACGTCTCTTCTTCCACATGTTTTCATAGGACTACAATATTTAGCCCTCACGTAATTGTACTTAATAGCTTAATTATATTTCACGAAAGTTACATGACATTGACAGTGTGCTTTATTCACGGAAACACAATGAATTAAATAAAAATTATAAGAAAGCGAAGGAAACAAACAAAATGTTTGAAGTAAATTGCTTCTTGTCATGAATGATCAGTTCTACGAGTGGAATCACTTCTGCCTCGCACTTAAGTCTTCAGGAACCTTGGCATGCCATGGAATGCAACCAGTATGAATGGTTCATTCATACAGAAAAAAATTGCTGCACCTCAATGAAAAAACTGTCTGGTTTACCACAAATGTTATTTTTCACAAACGTTTCGAGGATTAAAGCCTATGAAATTATCGTATTTTCAAACAAAATGTTTGAAGTAAATTGCTTCTTGTCATGAATGATCAGTTCTACGAGTGGAATCACTTCTGTCTCGCACTTAAGTCTTCAGGAACCTTGGCATGCCATGGAATGCAAACCAATATGAATGGTTCATTCATACAGAAAAAAATTGCTGCACCTCAATGAAAAAAACTGTCTGGTTTACCACAAATGTTATTTTTCACAAACGTTTCGAGGATTAAAGCCTATGAAATTATCGTATTTCCAAATCTTTTGGTAATATTTTTTTAGAACTTTTTCATAAAAAATACAATATGTCACCACACAAAAAAGATTGGTTGGTTGACAAATGCGGATTTGTCACCAAGTGTCGTCCCACCGGAGGAGCAACGCTCCACCTTTCCCCTTCATCTTTGCTGCAATGCTAACAAAAAAGTATTATTTCATCTCTCGCTTCATCCCTTTTCTAGAGACCCTCTCTCTGTATCAATCAGATGAATAAAATGGGAAGGGAAGCTGCATCTTTTTTATTTCGTAATCAATAAAAAGGAACAATAGATAAATACTTGAAATTTTGAATGGAAAAAAATAAATAGGACTAAAACAACCCCTGCCCCTTAAAAATGAAAATATGAAGGGAGGAAATCCTATAGAGTTCATTGATGCTGGCCTGTTCGTTTTTTAGAGATGCCCAGATTTTTTTTATCATAATGAGCAAATATCATATTATATATTCCATGCACATATTTACTTTTTGAAATGAACAGACGTATTTATAAAAATAAGCACATAACTTTTGCATGGGGAGTCTGAGTTTGGACAATGAAAATAAGACTTTTGTTATGAACAATTGAAGAGAAAAAATGGGGTTTTATTCCGAGTCACAATAATTTTTTCGGTAGATTTATACTCGTTTGTCTAGCATATTTTGTAGTGGAAATACGAGATGAGAATGTGGCATCAGCCCATAACACACATACCCGCTCATCCTTACATGAGAATAAAAAATATATATCTAAAGGAAGCTATGGGTTTTTAGCTCGGAAGTAACATTATTCGTTAAAAAATATGTACACCAATTATTCGTTCGTTCCAGTTCCACTATCATTTTAATCACCGTAGTCTGTAATCTGAACAAAAACTAGTTGCAGAATTAAGTGAGGAAGAACGATAAAACTTGACTTCTACCAAGGGCGCTAAACGCTAAATCGTAAAACTAGACGAACTCTGGAATTTGGAATCTTGCGTGAGATTTTAGTAAGGAAAAATCTCAAGTGATATTTGCCAAGTTATGTGGTTAGTAATCATGTCATATACGACCTATCTAATTGTTTTTTCTTTCATCAAGATGATCCATGAAACCTGAGTCGTGCTACCCCAGGTTCACTGTTTGAACTACCAACGTTGCTTAATTTGAAGCGTACCTACAAAGACTTTTCAAAGTAAGCTGTAGGAAAAAAAATTAAACAGGTAAATACAGCCTTTTCCTAATTTCTGATTGGTCAAAGGTAGCATGCCAGGAAAGTTTTAAGATTTTGTAATTACTACTCATAAAACCATGTTTCCTCCCGAAGCTGCTTGAGTTACCCTTGATTCATTGATTAATTAACAAATTGAAGTAATTTTAAACTAGTTTGAAATATGTATTTCTTTTAAGAATGAGTGATGTCGGCGAGAAACCCGCAGAAGACACAACTTCCAAAAGGTTGGACTACTCATGGCTTGTTGACCTTGACAGCACATTGAGCAGTGTAGAAGGTAATGCTAATTGAGAAAAAAATTATAGTTGTAGAGATTAGGCCATGTTTCGAAATAATATATGTAGGAAAACAAAGCTAGAATCGGATCTTCTCGAAACTTATGCAATGCCACACGCTCCGTGAAAAAGGCTTGAATAAAAAAATACTGAATGTTTGCTTTGTTCATTAAGCATCACAAAAACCGCCCACACATACCGTCAAAGATTTGTCCGGATTAAATTTTATCCTCTAAATCTTTTTTTTTTCTATTTTATGGGTACAAAGGCAGCAAAGCTTTTGAATCATACCTTGCTCGATGCGGGATGCTTCCTTTGCTCGAGTTCATTTGGGCTTGTGATGGAATGAAATCTTTAGGTTTGTTTCTCAAATAAAGTTTGAAATTTCCTCATTAAGTATCAATGAATAAAAATTAATATGCTATTTGTTATTATTATTACCAATAGTTAATGAAAGCCCCAGCAAATCTGATCAACTTGTGTCTGTGTATTTACAAAAACTATATAATCAGCGGAGCACTTCCCAACTTATCCAACAATGTTGTTTTGGAAATTGCAAGATGTCTGGAGGCATATTTTGAAAACCCCGAACCAAGTGCCATTTACCCTGTTCAGCAGCCAATGTTGAATTTGATCGAACCAAAAAATCTCAACCTGGATATTTTTGATGAAGCTAAAAGAGAAGTCGAAATGTATCTGAAGGATTCTACCTTTCCAAAATTTCGAAAAGCTGTCGAAAATGGAAATGTTTGCGTGGGGATTAATAGAGATGATGATTTGACGTATGAGGTTGTTGAAAAGGGCGATAGTCTATCTCACCAAAGATCTTCAAGAGGAAAGCTTGCTAGTCATCCGGAAGCTTTTGCAAGAGCTCTATGTGAAAAATTAGAAGGGTTACGCGTTAGTAGAAACCACCAGTAAAGTATGGAGTACACAGAAACAAATGTCTTTTTTATTTTAGNCAGCAGCCAATGTTGAATTTGATCGAACCAAAAAATCTCAACCTGGATATTTTTGATGAAGCTAAAAGAGAAGTCGAAATGTATCTGAAGGATTCTACCTTTCCAAAATTTCGAAAAGCTGTCGAAAATGGAAATGTTTGCGTGGGGATTAATAGAGATGATGATTTGACGTATGAGGTTGTTGAAAAGGGCGATAGTCTATCTCACCAAAGATCTTCAAGAGGAAAGCTTGCTAGTCATCCGGAAGCTTTTGCAAGAGCTCTATGTGAAAAATTAGAAGGGTTACGCGTTAGTAGAAACCACCAGTAAAGTATGGAGTACACAGAAACAAATGTCTTTTTTATTTTAGTCATAAAGATTCAGTGCTTTGCTTTGGATTCGAATGTCTAGTCCTAGAAACCATTCAGTATTCAGAAACTATTCAGTAATGGAATATGTATGTACGAAAACGATCTATTTTGTCCTCGACGGCAGCACTTTTTGTGATTTGAGTTATCTAGTCTTATAAAATATGTATCAAAATATAATTAAAGTATGTTGCATAATTTCCGACTGGCGTAGAATGCAAATATTTTGTCCTAAAAACAAAACTATTCATAGAATTGCTAATAATAGTACTGATTCCATGCACGAAAAACATGAACAGGTCTCACTTTGCCCCAAACATGCAATCTTGTAATCCAGGAGTAATCCCAAGTCTACTTCGCTATAAAGACTCGGACGGCTATTTTATGCATGTTGTAGCCTAGCAACTGGATGAACAGTATCATTGCCAGTTGTCGGCTAGCTCGCAGCCAGGTCTTTATAACGAAGTAGATCTGGGAATACATGTAGACGTTTCGCGAGAATAAGAGAAAGAAAAGTTTGATCCATTACATTGGATTATTAAATAAAAATAAATTAATTGTTTCAACGTTTTTCAACTCATTAACTCTTCAGTATTTTGTCTTGGATATATCAGCAGCAACTCACAAAACGACACTTTAAATATAAGCCAATTCTGTCATGAAATGGTTGACAAACAACGATTGGTTGCCTCTAAAACTAGAGGCAGCTCAAACACATAAGGTTACGCAAAATATGTATATGATTTTTTAAAATTAAAAATTAATCTACACTCATTAGAACTATTGCATCCAATTAATTGAATACACTTTGTTCGCATAAACCAAATGAAAATACATAAG
>JAHZMX010001087.1:2038-13091 GCA_027743895.1 Seira musarum | reverse complement strand
CCTCTTCAATGACACTGGGCTTGGAGAAAGCGGATCCGAATGTGAAGACGGAAAGTCGAGTTAATACCGAAAACGATCCAATAAATGCTGATCTTGTGAGTCATTTTACTGATGAAGTATGTTCTAACGCGCTTTCTTTTTATCCTAATTGAATCATCTGGTTTTTTTTATAGATTTTGAAGAATATCTTCGTGTTTTCATCCGTCAACGAACTGAAAAATTGTCGTCTTGTTTGCAAGAGGTGGCGGGATCTGTCACTGAGTTTCTGGCGAGGAAAGGCGGTTCTCCGGACGGAGAAAATGTTTGCAAAACCCGTCGAAGGTGTTGAATACGATACGAATGCGGCAGTTAAAGAATTCAGTAAAAATGCGTCAAAATGTTTAGAGAAGCCTTTTCAGCGTTACGACATGAATTTCGATGGGATGCTGCTGGGTCGAGTTAACTTCGCTTTCGAAATCAAGAATAAGAAAATGATGTTGGGCCTTTTCAGTTCATCCATTCAAGACTTGAGCTTACGTTGTGATGACTGGAACATGATTTTGTTGCTACTTACAACGCTGCCTGAGTTACGCACTCTACATCTCCAATTTGACTGTTCGGCTTTGTATCGACCGTTGGTGGTTTCGATTAAGGAAAAACGAAAATGTCCACTTGAAGATTTACAAGAACCGGCTTTGGCTACTTCTAAAGTACTTGCACTTGAATTGACCGTATACAAATCTCACGTAGTTGAATTACCGACCCGCATCACGTTTCCATGGAAGAAAATCTTTCAACGTGTTCCAGCTTTAAAATCTTTGCGCGTGAATATCTTCCAGGGGCAGCCAATGTTTGAAGACATATTACGGGTGATTTGTGAACTTAGAAACGAGAGGAACTTTTCCATTTTAAACTTAGAGGAACTCCACGTCTCCTATCCCTTACACCTGATGTCTCCGCGGCGGGACCGTCTGGCTAAGCGAATTCTTGAAAGTCAGCTTCCTCTTCAGACGCTTCGCTTTGATTTGGGGGACGAGGTCAATAATAATACTTGCACGTTTTCCGACTTACTGAATGGCCATGCTGATACTCTACATTTCATTGAATGTGGCATTGCTCCCCCAAACGAGTTACCTTCACTTCCACTGGCTCCGTATTTCGATTCGAAGGTCAAGCTACCGAAGTTGAAAGAACTTGTGCTTATCAGTGATTGTGTTAGTGCCTTTCATATGCTCTCCTCTTTGGATGTTTCCAACCTGGAAATCTTAGAGATGAAGATGAGACCGAAGACATCCATTCATTTGCAACCGGATGGGCAAGAAGATATTATGAGGGACCTACTGGAATCTGATTATTTGATGGATTCTTGCTCTCTTCCAAATCTCAAGAAGTTCTTCGTCGACCATTATGCATTAATAGACTTCACGGCAGCCGACTTGAAATGTTTAGGAAAAGCAATGCCGAATTTGACAGATCTTCGGATTCCACTTGGGGAAGGAACATTCCCCATCGTTTATGAACTGTGGCCAGATCTTCAGTCATTGCATGTGGTCGCCAATGCAAAAACGTATTCACTGTTTGATGATTGTGCCATTTCTGGATTCCCCGTTTTGATGAACCTCAGCGCACAGTCCCGAAAGTCAAACATAACCCAATTGAAGAATTTAAGAAAATTTGTACTGGAAACAAAATCGGATAGTTTTTTGAGTTTGCGTCGCCCCAGACAACCTTTTATTTCGGACTTGTCCGCTTTACTTGGGTTCCTTGAGCTCCCGATGCTGGATATTCTGGAAATTGAATCGATTTGCCAGGTAAAAGTCCAGGAGGTTTTCAGTCAATATCTCCGAGTTTATGTTCTTGGTCTTTTTTTAACTTGGTTTATTTCTTATAGTTTTCTCCAAATATCATGACTGCTTTGGAGAGTCATATTTCGGAGATCAAAATACGAGAGCCAGATATTTTCCGGATGATGGGCCTCGGCGGTTCATGATCAAGTTCGTTCTGCATCGCGTCCTGTCCACATCATACTAGTTTCAATGCTACCAACGTCATCTCACTGTAATTATTTCACATCCGCGGATTAATTTATGTCATAATATAAAATGTTGTATTATGTGTCGAGTGTCGAAAGTCAAACTGCCATTGTTCCTGTTGCAATAATTGTATGAGCTAGTTGCATTCAGTATACTCAAATTACAATTACAATTTTTTTTATTTTTGCAAGATTATGAATCTTGAAGAAAGCAGAAGTAGAAAGTAGTTTAATTTTAATTTTTTAATGAATTACGTATAGGTTTTAATAATATGGAGACGGAAACATAAATAAAGTCGTTAAAATAGTTGCAAGTAATTAATCGATGATGAAAAGCTTTGAAAGTTACATTTGTTTTTATTAAAACTGCTCAAGTCTCATACCGTAGGAAATTGTATTCTAGCGTTCCGTGTTTTGCATTAAAACATACGTGGTTTGTTTGATTTGATATTTACTTAAGTGCTTGGAGAAAACGTTTGCACTTGTTCAGGTCTGCGCGGTTATCATTTGAATTCATTGAGTTCTGAAAAATTCTAATTCATGTTCACTGTTCATCCTGGGCTAGCTTTTTTGTAAGGCCCTCACTTGTTCAATGGGACCTGCTTTTCGGTCTCTTGGTCTTCATAAACTCCTGTTTCATGTAATGCATTGCCTCACCTCCAGTGCATTCCAACAATTCCAAGAATATGTAACACAGTTGTGTTGTGTATCTATGCTAGAAAGAAGGAAGCGCAGCTGCCTGCGCAAATTTGGTTGCACCCATAGAACCAGGTATTAGGGCCTTCCGAAGAAGCTAGCTAAGCAGACTGTATAATGAGAAAAGTCTGTCGATGGGACACGGTAAAGCTGAAGGAGATGAGACATTATCGTGTTCATGGGCCAATTACAAACGAATGACTGACAGATCACAGACTTCACGTCACACATTTGTGCGTGTGATTGCACCATCATATCATCAGGATTTCTTGAGATAGAGATTGAAATTGAGAATTAAGTAGGTACAACTGGAAATCTAAAGTGGTTGTGTTGTCACCATTCGAATTTTTACAAATTGAATATACTTATTTACATAAGTTTTTATTTTGTAGTTCTGCATCGATTCTGCAGTTTTGCAGTATTCTCAACCGCTTGAATTAGCAAATCAATTAAATCGTTTTGAATCTGAACACGAACAGAAAGGATGGAGGGTGTGCCAGGAGCATCTGAGAAAAACCTCGATGTACCGTTGGGGAAGGAGGAACGTGATAACCTAATTGTAAGACATACTATAATGTTGAAGTTGATTTGAATTTGAGAGTCGTATGATTTAAAAAAAATATCAATTGACTTAATAAAAAAACTGTTTATTTTATTAAAGGCGTATGCGACTAGCATTCTGAAAGAGGAGAGCGATGATAAGGTAACATTTTCCGGGACCTGCGAACCACAAAATTTGAACAGCTGAAATTTTGAAATTAATCGCGGCGTAGGCATTATAATTGGCGTAAATAGATAACATGCTTTGTTCGAATTTCTTTTCAGATTCTGAAGTCAATCGGGGAACTACTCCAAGGCTTAAGGATGAATGATGAAATGAGGGAAGGACTTCAGAGCCTTCATGAGAATGTGAGGATCCCAAGTTTACTCAATAAAGAGGAATTCAAAAGTGGAATTTGAAACATTATAATTATTTTTATCCCCAGGGTTGGGCGTTTCTTCGGACGACAAAAAAGCGAAATTATGATTTCAAACAGGACCCCTCGACTTCGTCATCTGTATTGACGCCGCCGGAGTTGGAGCAAGGAAGGCTAAACTTGGAATGTCGACTCAACTATGAAAACCATCCAATGGATAATGAGCTCGTGAGTCCCAGAGTCCTTTACTCTAATCAATCATACACGTTTTGAAGCCTGTGTTTGTGTTCACATCCAATTTTTATGATTTGGTTTCACAGATTTTAAAGAAAATCTTCGAATTCTTCACTGTGAACGATCTGAAGAAATGCCGTTTGGTTTCCAAGAAATGGTGTGACGTGTCCTTAAGTTCCTGGCGGGGAAAGGCGGTTTTACAAACGCGGAAATTGTTTGAAGACCCTTTAGGCGGCAAGGAGAATTGTGATGGGGATGTGGCAGTGGAAGAATTTGTTAAAAATGCTTCAGCATCTTTAGAAATTCCTTTTCGGCATTACGAAATTGACTTTCGTTATAATTATCCCCTCCCACGCCCGGAGGCCATTAGAAAGAAAATGATTTTGGAGATTTTCAATTCATCAATTCAGCACTTGTCGCTACAATGCGAGGATTTGGACATCGTATCAATGTTGCTTACAAAGCTGCCGCAGCTACGTGTCCTTCGTCTTGAAATAAAGTGTGACGCTTTATTACAGCAGTACAAATTATTAGTTTCAAAAGGGAAGGAATGTCCATTTATAAATTTGCAACCGGCGATTTCAAAACTGCACAAACTTGAGCTGGATATTACCTCCGGTTGTATCCTAATTTACGTAAAATCTTTCTGGAAGAAAATATTTCAAAGCGTTCCAGCTTTAAAGTCTCTGTGTTTGAAGTCCGACGGAGGGGAAAGCAACTATTTGGAAATAAATGTAATGAAGTTAGTTTGTGAGATTCGAAAGGAGGAGAATTTTTCTACTTTGGAGTTGGAGGAACTTCGCATCTGTTGTCTGCCTAATGATGTTGCAACACTAATTATTGAAAGCCGGTTCCCTCTTCAAACACTTTACATTGACCTGGGAAGTGACAACAAGGCTAGTACAATTTTGAACTTCCTGGAGGCTCATGCCGAAACCCTGCAGTACATTGAAGGTGCGGTTGGATGGATTGAAAATCGTGGAGGACGCTTTTTTCCCTCGATCCTGAAGCTTCCAAATTTAAAGGATCTCGTACTTAAGAATGGTCAAGTCTTATTTCCAAGTCTGCTTTTATCTTTAAATGTTCCCAATTTGAAAAATGTATGGATTGAACGACACAACCGCGGTTTCTATTGCGCTACGGAATATCGTGGTTTAAACTTTGAACATCCAACACTGAGACCAAAGAGCCCCATGGATTCGTTTTTCCTTCCAAATCTGAGGCAATTCTTCTGCGACGAAGCGTGGATCTTTAGTAAGGCGGATCTACAATTCTTTGGAAACACCATGCCGAACGTGACGGATCTTCGAATTCCTTATGGCGACAAGACATTCCCGGCCGTTTATGAATTATGGCCAGGACTCCAGTCATTACATCTTGTCGCCAATGAAATGACGTATGTACTGATGGACGACTACGCCATTAGTGGGTATCTCGTCAAAAACTATTCTGACGACATTCATGCGATATCCCGGAAATCCAATATCACTAGTTTGAAGAATCTGAGAAAGTTTGTGTTGGAAACAAGGCCACGTTATCGTAATAGTAGGAATTTGCTTCGCCCCCGGAAGGCATGGATTACGGATTTCTCAGCAGTTTATGGGTTTCTACAACTTCCGAAACTAGAAATTCTGGAACTTGAAACGCTTTGCAAGGTAACATTTAAAATATTCAAACCAAAGCTTTCATTTGTCTTCTGCTTTTAATGAATTTCTCTGTTTTTTAGTTTTCGAAGAATGTCATGCTGGCCTTGAAGAATCACGTTTCGGAAATTAAAATCAAAGAACCCAAAATTTTTGTGTCTGACGCTTGCGCCGCTTATTCGAAGGATTATTATGAGAATGAATGGGACTCGGATGAATTCTGGGAGTAGTTGCTGTGGAAATATCGCAGACGGAAGGAAGAACGAAGAAGAATGTTTTGTGGTCTCTCCAATGTCCTCGTACTTACTAATTTGTAATTTTATCATACAAAAATAAGAATGTTTCCAATGAAAAATTAATGAATTTAGTTTTATGCAAGTATTGTATTAATAATTTAATTTTAATTACTTTATCAATTTGCACAAGTCATACAAAGTATAAGAACCTTATTTCGTTTTCGAGATGAAATCATAATTAATTAATAATTGTAACAAATGAACTGAAACAGCAGTAGTAGCAATTACTACTACTACTAATTATTTATTATATCTGCTTAAGTTGTAGTGCTAGTGCCTGGTTGAATTTTTTTGTTCCAAAAGCTTGTTATCTTTTGGACGTTTTGATACACTAACTATTAGTTGGGGTCTCATTTTTTTACAGAAATTACATCCTTCCGTCAATTTTAAATTAAAATATAAGTGACATTTGGCATTGAACAATCTATATTTTTTGTTCATTTATAAACTTTGAATCAGCACATGTGTTCTCAATCCGAAAACCTTTTTTTTCGATCAAACGTTCTTCATAATTGCGTAATTGCGTGTTATGACTCCTATGTATTTGCTTTTCATTTTGAATTTTGAAGGGAAACGTGCTGAAGTTTTGCTTGGTTTCAATCAAAATCAGTTTTCTATTTTAAGTATGAAGTTTTAATAAAATCTAAACTGTTGGAGAATAAGCACCATTCAGAAAAACTTTGACTAATTTTATTAGCTTTTAGGGATGAATAGTTAATTCTAAATGAAGTAATTTCTCATGTAATTCCCAAAAAAAATTCTGTAGTTAATGTTTGAAGTAAGAATTGTCCTGTCCGGTTTAAACACGTGACGTTTCGATTTATTAAATATGATTTGTCAAGTTGAAGTAATGTCTGTATCAGTGGATTCAAAACAATTCATTTTGCTCTTATGATTTAAAAAATGAACTGTGATGAAGTGATTAAGTACTCAATTAAAAATTCCGACCTCTCCCACCATCAGTAATGAAGTGAAGATGAGGAGAGGTCAAATAATATATCACAAGAAAGTTTTGAAACTTGATTGAAGAATTTTTACGCATTGATAACGTCAATACCTAACAAATGTGTTTCATATGCAAATCTCAAAGAAGCGTTCTCTCTATTACCTCCCCAACATAACTCTGAGGTCAAAGTAGCAAGTCGCAATCGTAATTAATCTCGTGGTCTTAAAGATCTACAAAAAGCCTGCTGGGTTGGCTAAATTATGTCCGTATAAATAAATCATACACCACTTCGTGTTAATGATATGATTATGATCCAAATGAATGAAAAATTAAAGTTGAAAGCAAGATTGTCTTTCTAGCCATTTACTTTGATACAAATTAAATACACGAATAAAAGCCAAGTAAATGGGAGCAACCTCCAGCTCATTTTCATTTGTATTTTAACGTCAGAATAAACATCTCGTTCACCGTTAAAAAATTTCGAAGTTTTAAGCACGAGGTTTTATTCAATTTTTTAAGCGCTTTCGATTGAGCTACGACAAGCCATAGGTTGTCATTTTAAAAACATTCAACCGTTGACCCTGCCGTTAATACTTGACCTAAAATTCTGAAAATAAATAGGTGTCGTCCTCCGTACGCAAGGAACCTTTGTTCCAAATTTGAGGTCAATCGGTGACCTCTTTCTGGTTTTGCCTACGCATGTAGCCATTTGACTTGAGAGAAAATGGTAAAGAGACCCGTAAAAATCGCTGCCACAAGCAGTATTGATCATTTACCCATATCCTCAAAACAACAAAGGATGAATCTTCCATTCATCTTGAAGGCAGTATGTTACGGTCGGCGGGATGATTAAACATGAAATATTGCCACAGGTGTTTTCGAAGATCGCTCGCTCACTGTCACTGTCACACTGTTCTAAACAAAATGCAAAAAGCTCATAAAAGAATATGATGAAAGGCCTATGAGGACATGATCATTTTTGTCGTCGTTTCTGTTTCCTCGGTGCATTCTCTTGTCTCAGTGTACCCCAATTCTCCGTCCGAATGCAATGATAATATTATCATATAACATTTTCATGAGTCATATCATGATTCATGACTATGACCGTATGACTGAGATTGAAGTATATTTTGCTAAAATGTGATTGGCGAATCCATTTTTTGTGGTACGTAATAGAAAAATATTTTTTGTCACTTTTACGAGAAGGTATATAGCGGTCGAATGATAATTAAATTAATGTGACCTATTTGCAATTTTAAATTCATAGTCAGGTACATATTTAGTGGGAACAAGTAAGGAAATCGAACACCTGATTTTATTTTCGATATTTGAAAAAGATCACGATGGAGAAAAAGGAAGTAAAAAAAATAAAAACTGATGACAATGGCAAGGTAAAGTATATTTTTGAGATTTACTTTTTTAATTAGATTGATGTTTATGGAGAATAATTGCCCATTATACCATTGCCTAAAGGCGTTGGAAGGATTTAAGCGATTGGGAATTCTCAATCTTTTTGATTTTTCTCTATTCAGGGCGTGCCAATCATTCAGAATCGGAAGGCGAAGAAGAGTAATGATTCCAAAGTCCAGGACCAGGACAACTCCCCGACCTCTTCTTCAAGGATGCTGGATTTGGAGAAAGCGAAAGCTAAAGTAGAAAGTCGGCTTAATTGTGAAGCTCACCCGATTAATAATGATCTCGTAAGTCCTTTCACTGGAGCAGCCAGTGTGAAGCCTTCAAGTTGTGTTCGTAATTGTAATAAAAAGTCTAATCGAATCATCTGGTTTGATTTGGTCTAACAGATTCTGAAGAATATCTTCGAGTTTTCTTCCGCAAAGGATCTGAAAAACATCCGTCTGGTTTCAAAGAGATGGCGAGATCTGTCGTTGAAGGCCTGGCGTGAAAAAGCGGTTCTACGAACGGAGAGATTGTTTGGACGACCCATCCATGGTGTAAATGAGGCTGCGGCAATGGAAGAATTCAATAAAAATGCATCAAAACTATTGAACAGCCCATTTCAGCGTTACGACGTGGAATTCAATGATAGCGAGCGCAGTGGTCTCCCTCCAGATGTTGTAATGATGAAAAAAATAATGAAGTTGAAGTTGTTCAGTTCATCAATCCAACACCTGAACGTATGTTGCGATCACTGGGATTTGATGACGTTGCTGCTTACGAAGCTACCGCAGTTACGTACTCTCAATCTTCAATTTGCCTGGTTTAATTTGTATCGGATGATAGCACTTTTGGAAGATGGAGAAGGTCCACTTCGAGATTTACAACCAGCTACTTCCAAATTACCCAAACTTGAGTTGAACCTTCGACAGTCTCACTTCATCGAACCACTGGACCACATAAGAATGCCATGGAAGGAATTATTTCAAAATCTTCCAGCTTTAAAATTCTTACGCCTGGATTCATGTGGGGGGCGGGCGCAATTTGAAGAAGTAATACAGTCAATTTGTGAAGTCCGAAAGGAAACGAATTTCACCATTTTAAACTTGGAAGAACTCTGCATCGTCGACCCCAATGAACCTCCGTTAGCTGACCGGGTTGTTACAAATATTACTGAAAGCCAGTTTCCGCTCAACGCATTTGGCATTGATTTATAGAGCGATTTCGACTCCTCCACGTTTTCGGACTTACTAAGAGCTCATGCAGATACGCTGGAGGTCATCAAATATTACATTGGTTCCCAAGAAGATTGCCGGAGGCGCCCAGCGCTTCCATTGGTACCATACTTCCCTTCAAAGATCACGCTTCCAAGTTTGAAGAAATTCCTTCTTCGAAATGATTGCGTCAAGTCGTTTCATCTTCTTTTCTCATTGGATCTTCCCAATCTGGAAGACTTAAGGATGGAATCAAAGACGGACTTTGACTTGATAAGGCAACCTTATCGACCAATAACTGTCGCAAGACAAGCTCTAAAACTGAAATACAGCCCTGTAATGGATTCTTGCCTCTTTTTAAATCTGAACAAATTTTTCGTCGACCATGTCTCAACGAACTTTAGTTCACCTGATCTAATGTGCTTGGAAAAATCGATGCCGAATTTAACGGACCTTGGGATTCCACTTGGGAATGGAATATTCCCCACAATTTATAAATTGTGGCCAGGTCTTCAGTCTTTGCATCTTGTCGCCACTGGAAATACCTATTCACTGTTGGATGATTGTGTTATCGCTGGATTCCAGGTTTTGAAGAACCGAAGCGCCCGGTCACGAAAGTCAAACATCACCGATTTGAAGAATTTGAGGAAATTCATATTGGAAACGAAGTCGGACGGTGGTCGGAATTTGCCTCGCCCCCGAAAACCTTGTATTTCGGACGTCTCGGCCATACATGGCTTTCTTGAGCTTCCAAAGCTGGATATTTTGGAGCTTGAAACGGTTTGCAAGGTAATGACTTTGAAAGAGATGTTCGGCAGGTGTCTGCGCCTGTATAGTCCAGACTTTTTTATTTGGTTTGTTTTGTTTTCTCTATAGTTTTCGCCAAAGGTTATGGCTGCTTTGAAGAGTCATGTTTCGGAGATCAAAATACGAGAACCAGATATTTTTAAGGCTCCACGTTAGGATGAAGTTCGTGCATCGCCATGTGCCTGTATCAATTCTTCGTACGTTTTAATGCTACCAACGCCAACTCTTATTCGCCAACAAATTACTTAAAATACAATTATTTATTTTATTTGCTCTTGCAAAATTATGAATCATAGGGAATTTTGTAGAAAGAGGTTCGTGTGGTAAAAATGGTTGATTATTTCATCAATTATCGTATCATACCATCAAATACGTGTAAGTTCTAAAGTGGAATCGAGAATAAAGTCTTTAAAGCAGCATAAGTAAATATTTAACTGTTAAAGGGCAGCAGTTTCAAAAGTTATTTAATTAGAGTTGATGAAAGTTGCTCAAGTTCTATCATGGCGCTTCATACCATAGAGAATCGTTTTCATCAATTGACTTAATAAAAAATGCTTTATTTGTTTTGAAGGCGTGTATGACAAACATTCTGAAAGAGGAGAACGATGATATGGTAACATTTTCCCAGAATCTGACATGCAGAAATCTTGAAATCAAAAATTAATACCGGCGAAGGTGTTAGATACATAACATATTTTGTTCTTATTGCTTTTCAGGTTCTGAAGTCAATCGTGGAACTGCTCCAAGGCGATGAAGTGAGGGAAGAACTTCAGAGCCTTCAAAAGAATGTCTGTATTGCTCGGTTACTTTAAAATAATATATGTCAATCTCAGGAATGGAGTTCGAAATCATTATTTTTGTCCGTTTTTTCAGGGTTGGGCGTTTCTTCGGACG
>JAHZMX010001085.1:0-14846 GCA_027743895.1 Seira musarum | reverse complement strand
GAAAAAAGCAAAAGGGAAAATAAAAAAGGTTGTTTGGCTTAGCTGGGAAGAAAGACGAAGTTGCATGCATGCACACACAGAGCAGAAAGCAGCATTTCCCTTCTTTTCTTCCAAGTCCAGCTTTCACGCAGTGAAAACAGGGGACGAAGAAGGGAAAGAAAGAGCAAGTGAAGGAGTGAAGAGTGATTCCAGCCAGCGCCAGGCTTTTCCCCATTTCTCAACACCATTCTAGTCAGTCGAGCATCAGCTTTCGCCAGAGTCGCAGGCACATGGTCAAACAAGGGCAAAATCTTTTTTCTCATTTATTCAATTACTTCTACACCAGCTACAATAGTTTATCTATGGTGCGGTGTTTATGTGAAAAGTCGAAGGTTTCCTTCCACGAAAAACCACATTTTTTTTCTTAAGACTCACGCATCTCTCCGGCACTTTACGCGTTGAGATAAGGTTCATTCTCTCAGGAGGGAAGAAGGACGGCGATACGAAGATTCAATTAGAGTGGTTTCATTTTGTGAAAAAATACACATATTAAAATGAAAATTTAGTTGTTCTTGTGTTTTTGCACCGAGTATCGTATCCCTCAAGGTTATAACTTTTTCGAATTTAACTACTTTTGGGATGTTTTTTTTTCTGTGAAGGAACAATAAATGCGGGACGTGTTCGACCTTGACTTTATATTACCTAGTGACTTTCCTCAACCCATTTGTTCTTCTACTACAGCTACAACTACAACATCAACAACATCTGTACACAATCGAAATTCCCAATCTTTCGTGCATCAAATTTAATTTGGGAAAACAAGGGTTAATGTGCGACACGACAGTGCTTCTGCAACCGGTAATAATGTCAATGTGACAATTTCTATTTTTCGTCTATCCCTCACGCATAACTTTAAAAGGGAAATAAAGGATTTACGAGTGGTGAATGAATACTTGCTTACTTTTAAGTGCGTATTTATGTACATCTTCCTAAACCCGAGGGAGAGTAAGTAAAAGTGAAAAGTGAACGACTGTCGTTCTTTAAATAAAACTGGAGGAGAAAGTAAAATTGCTCTAAATTTTTTCGTCTCGTCTCGTCTAAAGTTAGTGGAAAGAGAAAACTATTTGGAAGCATTACAAGTAAATGAACTATAAAAAAGGAACATCATTTTAAAAAGAAACGTAACGGCTCTAGTCTACTCTAGTCAGCTTGAGGATAAGTGAAATTTCCAGAGCAGCATTTGGCTTGACAGTAGTAGTTCAGTGAGTACAGAACAGTACTGGAAAATTAGGGAAAGTGAATTCCTCTAGAATTTTTTTATTATTGCCATCGGGAATAAAAGTGTACATGAGCTATAAGATTTTCGTATCGGCATCCTCAACTTTATCTATGCCGTCTTCACTTGGCCCACCATCCACAAATATTTTTCTTCTCTGAAATAATGTGCATTTCCCATCCCTTACTTTACCGTGTGGTATTAAAACTCTTGAAGATTTCGGATATTGCATGAGGATGATCGGAAGACAAGACTTTCGGAAATATTTTTTCTTGTAAAAGAAGTGATGCAGAATTAGTGCTGAGTGAGTGAGAGAGCTGCAAGGCATTTCTTAACTGCATTTACTGCGGAAAGTAGGAGAAACTAAATTTAACTGGTGGGGTTCTTCTTCTTTGCTCGGTAAATATGTTCTTTATGTATGTGAATTTTCGACGTAGTAAGTACTAACTTTCCCCATCTCATTTCTCGCGTTCTCTTTTTCAATATTAAGTTGGGGATATTGAACAATAGGGAAATTCTTTGAATGTTTCTTCCCAGTAGATGAACTGATGGTGAGTTAAGCGGATCCACCATACCATAGTTTTCCTTAACTTTTTTTTATGAATACACCACTGGAAAGAAAGAGAATAAGTAGAGTATTTTGGTCCATAAGTAATATGAATGCTTAGAAAGAGAGAAAGCGGATGCAGTTCATTTCATCTCATTTATTGCATTTTCTTCAAACCACAAAAAAAGATGAAATTCAATAGGAACTGTAAGTTTTCATCAGAAACTTGTATGTATTCTTGATGCTTTTATCGGATTTTCCTAGATGAAACAGAGGAATCTGACGGGACAGGCTATTGTGCTGCTGCAACAGTATTATAACAATTGGCTCCTCAATGGCTTCAAGGCAATTGTCCACTCCAGTCCAGTCCGGTATGAGCTAGACACTGGACCAGGGTGCTTACTTACACCACTCGACATATAACTTGTATGCATTCTGCTAGGCAATTTTGGCCTTCTCAAATTCGGAGAAAGGCAAATTCGTTATTTTCTGTTTCTCTCTCCCCTTCTACCTACTTCAATGGCGTGTGTTTCTTGGGGCAATAGTGGGTCTCCCCTAGAAAGTTAATTCGTTCTTAAAGTAACGTCGAGTATGGGGCTTGAAGAGGGCTCCACTCGGAAGAAAAATGAAGAATCGTTCTTATCACAAGACAAGTTGACTGGATTCCTTTTTATCGAATGAAAGGAATATATATTTTGGGTTTAAAGGAGGCAATGAGAACATTCTGAATAGTATTTCATTCGTTTATTCTCCTCTTCTTCATCGCATTCTAAATACCTAAATAGGTTCTTAATACACATATAAGGTCTCTGACTCTAACTTATAAGGCTGCGCTTATCCTTCGAATAATGCTAGCGAATGAAAAAAAGGAGAAAAAAATCTGTTTGACTCGATCGGCTTGCCATTCAAAAAACGAACTGATCCTTTCCCCTTATTTTCTTCTATCGAATCATTCGAATCCAAATAAAAAAATTGCTTGGGTAGGCTAGTCCTGCATTCCACTATTAAAAATTCGAATTTTTTCACTGGTTGTTTTTCTTCTTTTCTTTCCTTCTCATGTTGTTGTAAAGCTCTTTTTTGTATTATTATTTGCTGATCTTCGCATGAGATTTCAATTTAAGCTACGGTTCAGTTCAACTCAAAGTCACAGATATTTCAGATAGAGCAGACCCGCACATTTTTTTCAACCGGAAGCCAATGAAACTGATCAGTAGTTCTCTGCAAAAGGGAAAAACTCTGCTAAGAATAATATTGGATTCGCGCATTCAAGATTGAATTCCGAGTACTTTTTTCACACACGTTTGGTAAACTCAGCTTTTTTTGCATTTCTCCTTTTCTCAACCTCTTTTTTCCTCTTCTCCAATTTCCTTTTGTTGTCAGGTCAGAGAGTTTTTTTTACTCCTCTAATATCGTTTTTCTCCTCCGACTCCGAATAGGTACGCAATTTTTGCAGTCGTAGAGGTATACATGCAGATCTAGTAGGTACTAAAAAGTGAATAGAGAATTAAAGGGGACATCATACGATTGTGATGAGATGGTGACGCTTCTCTTCCCTTGCGGAAGTGTGTGTGTACATTTGTACGGGAATGAAGTGAAAGAAAAGTCGTTTTTGTTCAAATAACTGAATTTATAATAGCAACGTATTCCATGTCACTTAAATGCGTTGCCGTTTAGCTTTTGCAGAGAAGAGCTGGTGTCGGATCGAGTGAAAAAAACTTCCTCGTTTTCATCAAAGGAACGCCGCACTAGAGTTGGAGTTGGAATGGGATGAAAAGACGAGATTTAACTTAAGTCACCTAAAAACTAATACTCTATTGGGCTATTATCCAGTTTATAGGACGCGTTTCACCTAGATATTATGCGAGCCATTATATAGGTACCGCATAAATGCTGTTCTTGCAAAAAAAAAGATATTGGCTTACGTAAATTTCATTCTTTTCGTTTGGCTTAAACAGCTTTAGTCTTCTCAACTATGCATTCTATTAACAGAGTATTTCTGTAAAAGAAAGCTATCCTTAGGTCTCGACGACAGCTGCAAGTTCAACGTGGGAAAGTTGGAAAGATAGACAGAGAATGAAGAAAGTGTAGTCGATCCAATTTTTTAACACGGTGGGAAAGCAATGAGATCTATTTTGCAGAGAAGAAAATGCAGTCATGTGGTTGTAAGCAGATTAAAATCTTTTTTTCTTTCACTGCTACAACTACCGCTACTGCTCCTGCAACCGGTCTGCCTGGCCTGGTGAGTGCAAAAAGTTTGAAAATCCCGTGTTGGTGAAATCATTACAGAAAAAAATGGTGCATAATAAGTTTATCCATTTCTACTTTTCTCCTCTAATACCTTTTTAAAACTTTCTCCAGCAATAATCATAATGTAGTGAAGTCACCTACTAAAAACTACGAAAAAAATGGGAAACGACCGCAATCGTTTTTCAGCATGTTCAAAGCGATCTCTCGAAGCTTAACTGAGATTAGTAAAGTATGTATAGTAAGAATAGTAAAGTAGAGGCTTGGGAATGAACCGAGCAGATATGATGAGATGAGGACGGTGGCTTGGCGTTGTGCGATGATATTTACACATTAAACAATGGATTTTCTTAGCGGTCACAGACACGACACGATGCGAATTTTGCAGGCTTTTTAATGCACCCATTCTATTTCCTCTAGGTACCTTCGTTTTTTTGTATCCCCTGCTGCTCTATAATGTGAATGTGGTGAGAGTGCAAGTTCTGCTTTTATCCGACAAAATTTATAATGTAGTCATTAAGCTGTCTGATAGTATGTACGTGTGCCTACATAATTATTGTAATTTTGTTTGCCTTCACATAATAGGGCTATTAAGGAATGCAAACTTTTTTTTGTTTTTTCTTCCTCTCTCCAGCGCATGTTATTATTATGGGGGAAAAGACCTTCGGCACTGCCTTCCATGTTGAGTGAGGCACTGAACCAGAACGTATAAAAATCCTTGAGGATGATATGATGATGGAACTGGGACGAAAATTAGATTTTGTTGCTCGTCTTGTAAAAATATTTTTTCTTTATCTACGTCCCTAAAAGGATAACATGATCCGTGCATGGGATGTGCATTTACGGCTTTTTCTCTTCTGGGCCTTGTTAATCATCCATGATCATGACTTTTACTGAATTATATCGGATGACTGGGTAAGTAGGTAAAATGATCTGAGAATATGTGTACCGTGGGTTTGCCAATTTTTGTCGAGGGAAGGCATTCTATTCTTTTGATCTTTGAACTTGGTTTAGTGGTGAGCTTGCTGAATAATGTATACAGTGGTTAGTAGATGATATATCCCTAAAACTTGTAAAACATTTTCCTCTTTGGCAGCTTTCTCCTACTTAAGCTTAATTTGTTCTTTTGACCGACTACTAAAAAAGAAAAGGGCGGAAATGAGAAACATCATGGATAATCATAGCTCAAGCGTGGTCAACATTGCATTATGGGAATGAGCTATATCTTCTTATGTGCTCAAAAAAGAGCAAACGATAAATCTTGACCTTCCATATCAAAAGAAAGACACGACAAGGTGCCTATCTACAGTTGCCGACGTTATACTGTATTTTTTCAGCAGTAACTTTTGCCCTGGGGAAGAAATGAAGATGGTTTATAAAAAGGGCAAATGTCAAATTCTTCGTTTTTGGATAAATACAAGTTATTTCATTGCGTTCTACACAGCCACCGCACTGTGTAACGGTAACGTCGAACTTCTGAAGAAAAAGAAGGGAAGAGGGCATAAAGTAAAAACTATTGAGACGAAGTTCTTGAGAAAAATCAAAACCAGAATTCCAAAACATTTCCAATTACTATGAGCCAAAAATGTCTTCAAAACATCTCCAGATTTTCCTACCAACCCTACCATACACTTTTTAATGAAAATAAATACTGAGTTTACTTTGCTATTTCCTAATTAGATTTTTGTCATAAATGAGGAGAACATGCTCATATAAATCGGTAGATAATTTACATAATGTACTGCAATGTGAATGATAGCATGAGCTCATCAGTGTCAATGTCCTTTCATTTGAATGATAATTCAATCTCGGACTGCTTTCTATTTCTGAAGTTAGAAGCACAAGTGTGACAAGTGCAAAATTGCTAACTTTGATAACCTCTGGGCCGGATAAATGAGCGTGCATCCATACCAATTTATTCTAATGCATCACATTTTCTGCAATTCTAACTTGCTTCACTTTAAGTTTTTTGCTAAAGATCAATAATATTGATAGCCAGCTAATGTAAACCCTGGCCAGCATCATTACAACAATAAAGACTTGGGGTTTCTTGGAATGAGCGAAGAGCAAAGTCAGACACGTCCAGACTCTATATACTTTGGGCTCAAGGTTAAGAGTTTATCGTTGCTCGTTTCATCCCATGGACAGACAAATAGGAAAGTAGTCATGTGTAGAAAAAACTAGTGTAATAAGACAGTCACTTTATCACGTATTTGGAACGATATACAGCAATTGTGGACCACAAGGAGATTTTTTTTCTTTTTTTAAGAGAGAAATTCAAAATATTATCTTTTCGACAAACACGGGAAGCTCTCAAGTACTCCATTTTTAACTTACTAAGGACCTGCTCCTTGAAGAAGAAAGTTTGTTATTGCTCAAACTCTTCTTTATAAAGGGAACTCTTGTGTGTGTTGGTTTTAGTGGCTAAAGAGTGGTCGGCTTTTTCATATTATTATTGTACTACTTACGGGTATATATGAAGAAAGGTAAAGTCAGCCAGAAACTGTTTTAACCATTTTATGCTGAAGAAAGAAAGTTTGCATTTCTGACTTGAGCCCAAGATAAGTCAGGAAGCGGAGAGGTACAAAGTGCAGCGTGTAGTATTTTTGTGGGAAAAAGTAGAATGGAATTATCACAAAGGGATTTCTTCTTTCTCTAAAAAATGAAGCTTGGAACTAGTTTTTTCCGAGCACTTTTTTGTTCTTCTTTTGCTTGGCTTGGCCCTTCACTGGGAAAAATATGAATAGTGGAGAAGAAAAGAATTGAGGTTTTTGTGGTGATAGGGAGGTATGGTTGAGAAGAAAGAGTGTGACCACGATTTCTAGAAAGAGGATAACCTGACACGTAGCTCACTAACTACTTTCTCCTTCATAGTTTCCCTTTACCCTTCCCGTCCTTGTAAGAAATAAGGTCTGGACATAAATCTCATTCATTCACGTACCATCATCATACTAGTGCAGCCTTGTTAGTCATCATGAAAAAAAAAATTTTTAAGGGATGAGGAATCAGACCTGTGAGGCACACTATTCCCTCGTATTTTTTGGAACTTTATACTTGAGTTGAATCATAATCCCTTACAAATTTTATTTTATGGCCCAAAGGCTTGATTGCAACGTACAGTACTTAAATGCAGTAAACGTACATTACGTCAGCTTTCATATAGGTTCATAATTTTTTCTTCCACAAAACTCAAAAAAAAAATTATTAAATCTTTTGGTACTCTTACCAGGTAGGATTTTTTTTCAATAAAGTTGCTTTGTTTTCTCATCACTCCCATCAAAAGATTGTTTTTAAATTAAGGGAAGGCAAAGGATCATACCTAAACATAACCATATCCAATTTCTATACAATATAATGATCATTACGCTCATCATTTTTTCATCCAGAAAGAACAAAAGAGAAAGTTATTATTAGTATCCAGCTCAGCTCCTCACAAAGAAGCCCAAGTTTGGATTCTCTATGTAATTCTTCCACAGAAAGAAAATTACAGAATGCGTATCTTTTGTGTTTGTTAGGGAGGAAGAAAGACAACAATATTATTAGAAAAAAGGTGCATTCTGCGTGTCTGGGCAAAATGTTCAATAGTCTCAACTTCAGACTCATGCCGGTTTTCTCTATGTGTTTCACCAACTCCCATTATTGCAAGATGGGAGAACGCATCAAGTCGAGGAAAATGTCGGTGTGCTCTAATGGGTACAAATGCACCACGCGGGAGTCGAGGAAGAAAGTTTCTGCAAAGAAAATCAGTATTCGACAGATGAACCCTGATTTCTTCCGCCTTTTGACTTCAATATTTACTTTCTCTTTTGTGAAAATTCTATGACGGTTATAGAGGGAGAGGATGGATGAGTGAAGGGCGAGCTTACGATCAGTAGAAAAAAAAATACCAAGTAACTTTACTTTTACTACTCCAAATTTTTCCGGTCTTTTTTTATTATATAAAGCATTTCTGAGGGTGCTAACACTAGTCAAGCTAAAGCCAGGCCACTCCACTCACCCATCAACATCAGTTCCTGTACTAAAAAGAAATAAAGGAAGAAGGGACTCCCGGCTTTGCCACTATTCAAAATGTAATGTAAACTGTCTTTTACAAAAGTCTACCTCACTTTAGATCAAGTTCAATTTCACTAGATTTCTTCCCCCTTTTCAACATTGTCCAACGAAACAGAACAAAATTGGTGATGACATTGGGACCAGAGAATTTCGTTTTGGAGAAAAAGACATACACATACACACAAAGTGAGGGTTTCACTTCTTATTTCTTTTATCAAATTGGGAAGGGGAGCAGACAGGGTATCGCCTTTCCTAGCCTAAACAGTACAAGACAAGTGAACATGTAGTTTATGTGTAGGGGGTTTCATTTTCCGCATTAAAATAATGTAATATAATATTCGGATCTTTGTTGCTTTATATATGGCTACCTAAGTATATTCTCGTGTATCAACATCAACATTCATCCACGAAATAGTAGTGTTGTGTAGGAGTAAAGCGATGGCTCACAAGTTCCTGCACATTTTTTACTGTCGAGTTACTCTCGTGTTATGTGACATTGATCCGCGGGGAAAGACCACTTGACTCTTTCACTCACTCCTTTTTCCCTTGTAATTTACTCAGTCACTTCATTTCTCTTAGAATCAACATCTCGTGTCCAGTTTTTCTCACATGTTTTTATTGCTCCGACTGAGAGGATCTTACCATTTTTCTCCTGGAATGATATTACGCATTTTTTCCACATATCCATAAAAACTGCGCTCTATGAAGCGGAATGAAAATGCGGGAGAAAAGGGCAATTCCAAGACTTTTCTTTTTCAAACTTTTCCTTTTATTTTTTTAAAGAAAAAAAACTTTATTAATGTCATCAAAAAGAAGGGAGACTTTATAAACACTTTATAAAAAGCGCGGCNTTTTTCCCTTGTAATTTACTCAGTCACTTCATTTCTCTTAGAATCAACATCTCGTGTCCAGTTTTTCTCACATGTTTTTATTGCTCCGACTGAGAGGATCTTACCATTTTTCTCCTGGAATGATATTACGCATTTTTTCCACATATCCATAAAAACTGCGCTCTATGAAGCGGAATGAAAATGCGGGAGAAAAGGGCAATTCCAAGACTTTTCTTTTTCAAACTTTTCCTTTTATTTTTTTAAAGAAAAAAAACTTTATTAATGTCATCAAAAAGAAGGGAGACTTTATAAACACTTTATAAAAAGCGCGGCCAACCACGTAACTTGGAATGTACGTGAAAATCATGAACTTTTTTACAAAAGAGCTTTGAATACTGTCTGAGTCTGGATGCGATAAAAAGGTTTTTAAAAAACTTTTTTTTCTCTTATGCACCGCCAACCTTTAATTTTTCATTGTTGACTAGCAATCATAACGAAAGTTTTACGAAGGCAGAGTAAAAAAATCTTGAATTTTTAAAGAATGTTTGCTCGAGAAAGAAAAATGTCGTTACTGGACATTCTAGATTACTAAGCTAGTTCTCCCTCCTCTTTTGTTTCATCATTGTCGTCCTTGTGTCCTTGCCTTTCCCAGCATTATTACGGTGACACATTGTACCAAGCATGGTGACAGGAAGAAGCGATATAGTCTTTCATCGGTCAAGCGAATCACAAAGGGCAAGATGAGAATGAACGTTGAAGGAAACATTTTTTCTCATTTTTTGAGGTAGGAGAAGTAAGTGAAGGAAACTATGTTCCATTGTCAAATGAAACTTTTGGTGATGGTATGTGGTGTTTGAATAATGCCATGATAATGGGAGAACCTGCAGCTTGTGCATTCCTAGTGTATTATGTTCTTCAGCACATGATATAACACTACAACTACATAACCCTCAGAATATTTTTTTGTCATTGCTGTACTACTATACTTTATATTTACTTTTTTTCTCTTTTCACAGTCGACTGCATCCATACATTTTCTCATTCGGGGAGGAAATGGGAAGGACGTCCGTACTTTTTTCTATTCTTTGTCTGAACAAAAGCAGAAAAAGATACATCCGTTTTTTTCTGGCTCTGACGATGCAGTCCTTTCACCCACAATCCAACAACACTGTTGATGTGTCCATGTCTCCACTGACTTTTTAGCCCTGTCGACAAAGGCACCGAGAAAGAAAAGTGAAACGCAGTAGTCACCGGCCGACCGACCAAAGTCACTTATACCTCAACCTGGAAACAATCCGCATCCACCGCTGTTTTTTGCGTGTTCCCTACATACATATGTAGAACTACCGCTATCAACCACCACAAAAAAAACGAACATTTCACAGTGTAAGCATAAATTGACAAGGGAGAAAGAAGCCGCAGTGTGTTTCCAAAGTGGAACAGAAGAGCGAAAGGGGGAAAAAGAGTTTTTATTGCATTAAGGTACACACTTCGTATGCTGATCTACTTCGACAAAGACAACACATGCTTGATTGTCCTCCTCTCTTTATGTCACAAGACTTTTTTCTCCCTTCTTTGCTCTTCCGAGAAAGTCAGGTAAAGACTTTTTTCCTACCTTATCTTCAAAAGGAATAAAAAGTGGTAAAGAAGAATACAGTGCAAATTGGTCCATAAAAACTTCTATTCTTTTACTCAAAACCACACAAACAAGCAAGCCTTGAAAGTTTTGCTGAAGAGAATCGGCCCGGCGCGCACAACATTCCTGTTTTTGTGTGTCAGCAGTTGTTGTTCGTGAGCAAGAAAAAAAAGAGAGAATAAGAAAGAGAAATTCTTTATTCCATTTTTCTATCCCATCTGATATTTTATTGTTGAGGGAAGGGAAAAAATTGGATATAAAAAAGAGCATATGATGCTCATACACACATGAAACCGAAAATAATCTCAAATGTACATACGGACAAACACAAAAGGAGGCAAAGATAACTTCTGTCAAAAAAAGTAAACTTATTCTTTGCGATTTCGGCAGTGCTAGTACTTTTACTTTCTAAAGCCTCATCCCCCCTTTTTACTGTCTAACACAGTCAGTGTGCCAGCCAGTCGTCGTATTTTTTTTGTCATGTGTATGTGTAACAATGTGGTTGTGTGCCAGTGACAGATTACGACAAGAAAAGGGAGAAGAAACTTTGTTCAAGTGTAAATAGAATAATATTGAATATACTTGAATCAAGAAAGAATATTCTGCATAATAATATATTATTACGGAAAGTATGCCACATACCTTTAGAAATCTATTTTCGTGATAAATGTTTTTTTGTGACTTAACCATACACGAATACATACATGTACACTATGACTATCACTCTAACATTGGGAATCTCGAGTTGTTCAAGAAGACGATGGCAAGAACAGGAACTGTTTAAAATCCTCATTCTACCCCAAGTCAATAAAAATGTGAGCTGTCTCCCGAGTCGAAGGAGATTTACAGGGAACCATCAGAGTAATGGATTGAAGAAAAATTTTGCAAGAATTGGAATAATCTTGTGACCTGATCCTCTTTCACGCTACACCGCTTCATTACATGCTCCATCTGCACCGATTGAGGAAGGTCACAGTGGAAAATGGGAAAGTAGGACGGTTTAATATTTTTTTGAGTAAGAGGAAATAAAAAACTCATTCATCATTAAAGGAGGATCTGGAGGAAATAAGAGGAAAAAGGACAAAAATCAAGTGGATTTCAAAAAGTCCTATTCATCGGATCGTATTGCGCCATCCTTTGTTAAACCATAAACTATATCTTTGTGATCCAATAATATTGAAATTGAAGAGTAGCATAAAAAGTTTGCTTCTCTGAAAAAATAATAAAACATCGTTACTGATAGTACTGCAGAGAAAAGAAATTGCGGTAGGCCTACAGACTACTGAGTGACGGACAAATTCTTTTTTTCATGTGAATTTCCTGATTCATGTATTCACACCATTTCCGTCTGAGTCCTTGAAGTTGACGGATTTCCGTTTGCAAATACTTATGAAAGGGATTTGGAAGAAAAGTTTTTCCTTTTGTGAGTGTGTATGTGTCGCCTTTTTACGAGTCAAACTTTTTTTCGAAACAATTTAAATTGACATTTTTTTCTTTGACTTCAGATTCAAAAAAAGGTCGTCATTAAAATATGTTGAAATGAGCGTTGTCTCCTTGTGCGACGCCTAGTCATCTGTTCATCAATTATAACCCGTCGGTAAATGAATACGAACTTTACAACATTTCCTTTGTCAATTTTTGTTTGAAAAGGTGAAGGACAATTTACACATTCTGAAGATCAAACAATGATGCAAAAGCGGATTGTTTTCCTTTGAAGAAATAAAGTCAACGTCGTTAGTTTGTGATGCACGTATAAAGAAACCCCTCTTTAAATATTTAGATAGAGACAAACAAAAGAGTGTAAGCAAAATTGAGAGTGACATTAAGAGAAAAAAATCGAGAGAAGTAATTTTTTCTTCAACTCTCGTTCAGCTCCTTCATTCCAACACATTTACTTTTTCCCCTTGTGACACCATCATCATTTCATCTCCATCATTCCCGGAATAAAATACTGTGGAAGAGAAATTTTTCCATTTGGAAAAAGCACATAAATCCTTACATAGTGACAATGACGAGGAAATTTGTGTCTAGCGGAGCACATTTTTGTGCAGTCATTGCCACGATGAATCTTGTCCTCATGGCTGCCATCGCTAATGACGGTAAGATTTTCTTTTTCTTTTTGTTCTCAAAAGCTTCTTTGCTCAACTAGTACAAGCTTAAGGCTCTTGTGTGCATCTCGATGTTCCTTTCACTCGCTGGCTGGAAAAGAAGAAGAAGCTCCAGTAAGTAGTATAAATACTACTTATTACAACTTGGTGGAGCAATTCCAGCATGATATTAGATTATCACATTCATGACATTGCTTACACTCCCGTGATTATGTACATAATTATACATATAATTCTTTACTGAGGCGAGATACATTAAAAACGCTCAACAGAGCGACGACGACGACGACGAAAACGAAGGCAACAGCCGGGGTAAGAGAAAAAACGTGCTTCCTTCCTTCGTTCCTCATTCCCTTGCTACATATTTGCTTATTGTATGGAGTAACGTGTAAATATGTTTACTGCTTAGTCTACGCTACGGAACGGCAGGAGAAGGAAATAAGGATGCAGAAAAGTTGTGATGATGACAATCTTCTTTCCACATCTTATTTGCTACTAGAGTGTCGAAATGCACGGGTCGCAATAGACATCGACACCAAGATTTTCCGTCATTTTCTTGGACTTAATGGCTCCTATTCTTTACTATTTTTCTCATAAAATATGTATACGTAGAGAACGGAATTTTCACATTGTTACACAACTCTCTTTCTCTCTCGAGTCATCTCTCTTTTCTGAGAAAAAACTGTTCAAGTAGAAAACCTGTACTATGCACATTCCATATGTATCACTAATGGCATGCGTTTTTACATTTATTTCCGTCCCGCCTTTCCGCTCCCAGGTCGCTGCTCCCGGTTCCTTTTCCTTTCTTTCCGAATAAACATCTTGGAAGAATTTTAAGCTTCCTTTCATTTCTTTTCCCTTGAACGTTAGGTTTGCCAAGGTCTTTCTTCACTTCACCTATTATGTGCGTATTACAACACCACCCAAACATACCTAATGATTTCCTTTCAAGAAGATGCATTTCTTTCAAAGAAAGTCTTTCCCATAATTTCTTTCCTTGACAAGTAACAAATATGATGTAGCTGACAAAGCATGTATTTATGTATCGACATTTTTTTTCGATTCCCCCTTTTTATTTTCCCCTCTTTTCTTCCTACTACTCCTTTGTCAAATTAGTTTTTTTTTTGTTTTTGTTTGACATCCAACCACTCAACGTTGTTTCAAAACAGACAGACACACTTCCCCCCGAGGAGCCACATCCGTGAGCGAAAAACGAGAGAGAATATTATATGAAAACAATGATGATGACGGGAATAGGGAGAAAAGACAGTAAATGACAAGATGAAATCAAATCAAAAATAGCTGCACCTTTTCCATTACATTTTGTGGCTGGCCAAGCATGAAGAAAAAAAATGACTTGCTTCGGTGTATTATGCACTATTGCTATTGGTAAGGAGGTGGCCGTGAAATTGAATTTTTCTCGAGAGAGATCACACATCAACATCGTAAATATGTATATTCTGAGGTACTTCTGGAATACACACCTTTCACATTTATATGCTTATAATAAAAAAGGCATGTTTGTTATTTCCAGGCTTCTGAAAAAGTAAATGATTACGCGGATTGGTCGTATGAAGCATAAATTTCTTGGAACACATCTAATCAGTACATGTCTGCATTAAAAAAATGTCTAACAAATATACCGGATGGGACAGGCACACATGGCATGGCAATGGCCGTGTAATCTCTTATTTCCGTTACGTATAGGAAGACTTCAATGAAAGGACGCAGGCAAATGAAGCCCGCCAAGACCCAGACATTGAATCGATGGTCAACGTATTATATTTTTTCATAATACAGGAGGCAGCAGTGGTAGTTTATTATGCAGGGGCTTCCTTTTCCCTTGGGACACCTAAACCTCTATTGAAGAGCAGGTCCCCTTGCATGACATCCTTGTTTACGAGCATGGTCTAGAATCGTGACAGTAAATAATACGAGAATATTGCGTAAAGAATGAGTAGATAAATCATGAGAGATAATGTACTTACGTTTTTCCTTTGGCTTCACATTTTCTCCACTAGTCCGTCCTTCTTTCCCTTTAAAGTTTAGCAATAATCATCTTCATCTATTCAAAAAAAAGTAGAGATGAAAAACTGCAAATTTCCTCAGTTTCAGTTTAAACTGCTTCGTTCTATTTTTAGAAGGACGTACTTTGAAATGGAGAAAGTTATGG
>JAHZMX010001084.1:0-18730 GCA_027743895.1 Seira musarum | reverse complement strand
AAATACCGCTAGAAAATCAGTGGAAACTGCCCTAGTGAGACCTATTATCACTTGGAGTTTGACGAAAACCTGCAAACAGGCTTCATATTTGGATGCCCTGGGAATGACAGTGTCTAGTGGAACTAGCGAATAAGAAAGGTTCTGCACGGCTTCAACCAAAATTAAAAACTCGAGGAAGGTGCACACGACCATGGTCGCTCCATGAAACACACTCACGAGGTATAATGCAGCAATGACGAACTTCCAAAGCCATTTGAAATAAAAACTGTGTGTAACCACGCAATGAATACCAATGTAGCGGGAGACACTTGTCACGAGGTGCAACAATGGATCATAATCTCTAATAATTGGAACTAGGGCCGCACAAAATGAAAGCAAAAGAATAATTACAGTGAATCCATAAACAAATGTTTCCTGAATTAATCCGATTCGATTGTTCTTAGCCTTTGTCTTAAAATTTGCTCTGAATCCAAGTTCTTCACCATGTAATGGCGATAGTTTGAATCGCTGCGAAAACAGGTAGCAAAGCTCTGACCCAAATACCTCCCATGTCCGGTAATTCATAAGCCCAATGACGTAAGCTGCGGGTAGAACGCAGTACACTGCTAAGGGCTCCATGTTCCGGTGTTGTGACCAAGTAGAAAATAAATTTTGAAGCTTCCATAGAAACACGATTGTTGAACCATAGAATGTCAGCTTCGCTCCACGCCATGACCTTTTACAGATGGAGTTGGGAAGGTGGAAACAATCTTGTATTAATAGCTGGAAATTAGAATTGACGAATTCAAATCGAAGTGGAACAAAAAACCATTGTTGAAGGACAAGAAAAGCATTCAAGCAGCCAATTGAAAACGACATTTTGAAGTATTTTGGAGCGTATATCTGCTTGACGGTGAGTGAATTTTGAAGCCAGATCATGCGTTACTGCAGGTCCAAATGCTTAGTAATATAAGCAAACGATTTAAACTAAAAAATTACTAGAAAAACCTTAAGTACTTTGAATTATTTATGTTCTCATGGAGAAAGAGTCAAGGCAAAGAAAGGTATGTACGAAGGTAGAAATGTAAGCATCCATCCACATATATCTAGAATTTGCTATTCATTTGAAGAGTTATCGTTATCATGTACCTAAGTATTAGAATAAATCAATCGATTCCTTCAGATGCAAAGTTAGAAAAATCGTGTCACGAGAAACAGATTTTTTTGCGATTTTCGACTCATAACGGACGAAAAGACCAGATTTTTCGATAACATGAAATTGCAGGATTAATACTTATGAAGCATAGACTGACCAAATTTTTTAGGTTTAGGGGAATAGGCAACTTCTGTGCTTTGACCCTATTTAACTAAATAAAATTGTGGAAATGAGCTTTGAATTAAAATGTCACAAAATATATATAAATGCTCATTCTAGATAAAAAAAACTCTACGGCAGTAAACTACATGACCAATTGCGTAACCTGGGGGTAGTGGTAATAACCAGAATGATTAGAGACGATTACCGTCCGACTTTTTGTGGTCTGACCGAGCTCATAATAAAATCTGGAGTCTGTATATTTTGATGGCATTATTATTTATTTTATCTAGTTTTTAAAATACAATACATTTTGAACTGTTCCGCAATTAACTAATATTCTCTGTTAAACATTTAAGTGAAACTATATTAGAGAATTCGATTTCCATGTGGGTTTGCGTAAAACCTTAACGCACTGGTTTCGCAAAAACGGATTTCTATTCCAACCATAAAATATGTTTAAAATATTGCACTTACTGTCTTTTTTATTCAACAATCAATACTTAATTCCTTATTCAGGTAAATTTTATCGAGCAACGAGAAAGGGGGGGTTATATTGATTTTAATATGTAATTTTTTTACGCAGTGCGGCCTATTTTTTTCGAGTAGTTAACAATGCTCTAAAAGTCCCTCTTGTAATACCTTTCATGTAATTAAGGAAAGTTTTGTCTCTTATGATAAACTCATTTCCGTGAGATAACAGAACAAGTCTGCATGATGCCCGAAACTTTGCCATAATCTTATTGTCACGAGCATTTCCCCAATCATGGCGCCTCCAAGATCCTAACAATTTTTTTCCATGAACATAAAGATATCTTCCACCCAGACAAACAAATGCCCACCCCAAGACACAAAATGGTAAAATCATTACTACTGGTATCTTCTCAAAAAATAGTAGCTTATCCCAAAATCGAATTAACAAAAAATTACCCAAAATTGGTATGACCATCGTGAAAGCATATTCAAAAAGCAGAAGAAACCCAAACCCATTCATTAAATATGTATTTAAAACTTGAAATGATCTATAGACAAGTCGAATATTTTCCGTTGTTCTCAAATTATCCCTAGACAAATATCGAGTACACCCGAAACGCAATTCATGCGGGAGTATGATACAAAGATAAAAAATATAAATCAAGCCAAATTCAACAATCAAAAGTGCGCAGATACCCAAAATACTCACAATATAAACATGGTACATGGTTAAAACTATCCGAACAAAAAGTGTGAAATGTTCTTCAGGAACAAGTACGCCTAGAAAAAATAGTCTTCTGGGGAGGAAAATTGAAAATAAATTGACAAACACGAGCATAATTACTCCAGATCCAGCAAATATTGCTACTAAAACGTCGAAAAATATGTTGATTTTATTTCTTTCCGCATCAAAGTCGCCAAAGTGGACATCTGCAATTTTAAATTATATTTTATAAAAAATTAGAATATTATGTATTATAATTTACGCTGTAAATATTTGAAAAAGACGAGGGAACCATTTCCCATTTGGCACATATCTAGGGTGAAATATCCAGGCAGCAAACAATATATGTATACGACCAAACCAATGGTAGCGTAGCATAAACAGAGTAATAAGGCTTCCCATTCCTTTGCCAAACAATGTCCAAGTAGTACCCATACAATACCAATAGCCCATATAAATGTGAGGAAAAAATTCACTTTCGCCCTTCGAGTCGCTTTCGAATTTATTGATAGAAGCTGAGAATCAGCATTGAATATTATTGGACATGTGCCGGCAAGGTTACAAAGGTAAATGGTTAAACGGACAATGAGAATTAATCTTTGACTATACATTATCGCAAATATTAACAAATATGTGATCAAAAGGAATGCATGTGTTTAGGGAAAGTCTTTCCTGAGTGTTTCGGAATCTATGACTGCCTTCTACTTCTATTTTATAGGATCGTTTTTAAGTAAAAAAAATATTTTTAGGGTGCTCTAAAAATCAATTGACCGACGATATGTAAGTAGCTAGAACCGTCATGATAAAAATTTGTATTTCTTCTTACATTCTTAAAAATATGTAAGTATATTCAATCATTGATTTTTTTACATTCTAGCTTAACTTCAACTTAGCACAGGCATTCTACTCTACACAAATTTATATACATATAGTCAAGAACATTTTTGGAAATGTTAAAGCAGTTGTTCAACCACGTCAAAAATCAATGGTTTTAAACAAATATTTTCAAGTATGCTTCTTTCTATTGAATACTGTTAGATCTATAAATTCTAAGAAAATCGATTACAGGTAAAAAATTATGTCAGCATTATATCGATAGAAATCGAATACATTTGATTTGATGCCATCTAAAATACTTAAGAATTTATTTTAACGTATGTAATTACTCAGCCGATTACATCCTTTACCGTAGAATTTAACGAGGGGGTAATGTAATGTGACATTCAAAAATTCCAATAAATGATGTTTATTTCATTTTATTTATCCCCTAATATGATGAAAATCTTCAAAGAAATAGAAAAGCAATGTAGAATGTAAACGATATTCCTAGCAAATTGAATGTTGTTGCCGCGCTTCAACTATCACATCAGTATCTAAAAATAGATTTTACATATAGCTTTGAGGATGAAAATGAAACTGCAAAAAGTTCGGTTAGTTAACCATTAAAGTCGACCGATTCGCATATACACTACACTTATTTTCTGTTAACCTTCGCAATAAAATCTATTCATATATTTAGCATTTCAGTTTGCTTATTTTTTCATTTCCTTCGTGAGTGAATTTTCCCTTGTCGCGACCAACTTTGTTAATGAATTTACTATCAAATGAATCAAAAACAAAAAAATCATGTTATGAGTTTAGGTAATTAATATCGAGGTCAGGACGCTATTATTTATGGCACATGGCGTAATTACTAAAATCGATAAGTACCAACCGCAACATAAATAATTTAGATTTATTGAAAATTTTGTAGGATTTGCCATTGCCATAAAAATGTAATTTATTTGCGAGGCTGAGAATACTTTTGATTCTACCACAAACCATATTAATTTGAGTATAGAATGGTTGGTTGGTAGAAATCAGTTAGCAAAATCGCGCATTTTTTTCTATTCTGAGACTTTTTTTGCAATGAAGCTATGTGTGATTTACATATTATCCTCGGTCTATTTTCGTTTACGAAACGGGAGTTCAGTCTACTGCGGCGCTGAGTAAATTAAAACAGCAAACTTTTGGAATTGAGTTTGAATAAACCGTTAATAATGAAACTTTTTTTGTTGTCCATAGGCGAGTTTGAGGCATGTACGGTACTTTGTGGCGAGTATATGGGCACTACTCCAGAAGGTCGATCTGCACGTGGTTTGTTTTATATACTCGGCGGGAGTTCTCCGACACCTAGACCTAGAACCAGCCGTAGACCAAGCCCACGACCACATAGTAGACCATCATCATCAGGAGGATATTTCCTACAGACCTCCACCCCCACCGTATTTTTCCACCGATTTCCGTCCTCCAGAATATGATGGGGCTTATGATTTCCATCATGGATAACATCGAATTTTAAAGTCATTACCTAACGTGTTATAATTTTCCGAACCGTAATTTTTGAAACTTAAAAATAAATGCATAGGTTTTGCTTTGGGTATAAAAAACAGCTTTAATAAGACTACCAAATACAAGACATAGAATTTTTTGATCATATAAACATGCTTAAACCTAATTGCAATTAAAACTTTTTGATAAATATTAATCTACATAAAATATTATTAAATTTAGAGTTTTTTACAAACATGCTGTAAGCCATAGGTTTTACATGATGAACTAATAGAGGTTTCACTTGCTGTTTTACACTTTTGGCAAATCTGAGAAGCTTCTGTAAAGCAAACTAATCAAAAAATAAAATATTGGGACAAAATTGTTACACTTGCAAAATATTACTAAATAAGTAATGATTAAAAAATATTTCTGAACTTACGTCCTATTGGGCACACTTGACAATTGGGTGGCTGACCATCCGTGCAAGTAAAGTAAATGCTATCATCTCCTGGGGCAGCATGTCTAATGAAAGGACCTGCACGATTAAATCTGACCAGTTTTCTGCAAGGAATCGATCTATGCGAATAACTTTGACAATCGTATGATCTCCCTTCATCGATTGTTCCAACAAACTCTGTGTCAGCAGCACCACTACACTTGGATTTTGCTCTGAGGCAGGCATTCATTTTATTCGAGTAGCAGGTTCCTGTTGGGCAGGCAAAGCAGAGAGAGATCCAAATTTTCAACCGTCTTATGCACCTATTGATTAAAGAAAACGTTTAATGGAAATATCTAATTGCAACATTAAAATATTCAATTCCAGTCTTAGTCAAACCGGAAGTATACGCTACTGTCAGCAGGATGGGCTTGAACATTTTCCCTAGTACAGTTTGGTCGATTCGTTGCATAATTTTTGCAATCATACGACCCCGGCGTTCCTTTAAGACTGCTACTGCTCAAACAATTTTTTACACAACCACCGGCATTGACATCGTAACAGCCATTTGAATTTTTATCACATGGAACGCATTTAGCCCTACTTTGGTCGTCACACTGGATATATGAAAGAAATACAAATTCTGAGTGGCATGTTTTCTACTTAACCTCCATAATTTTTCAAAACAATTTTACGTATTTTTAATACCTGAATGGAAACAGTTTTATCACCGGGAAGTAGATACGTGCCAGGGCCAAATGTGGAACATGGGAATATTTTGTCGTCTTTTGATACACCTCCGTACCCACAGAAATATGGCTTGAAGGCTATTTCCGCATCCGGTAATGTTCCCGGATCTCTTAATCCACATGGTTCATCGTCATCGACAGGAAGGCATTGTTGCATCTAGTAAGTTTAAATTACTTTTATAAAATTAATATTGGTGCATAAAAGGTAGAAAATTTAGTGCATTAAGTACGCTCTCTGAGAAGCATGTTTTCTTAAATCCCAGTTGTTCGTCTCCGTTCGGATTGCATGAGTAGCAAAATGCTCTCATGACATCTTTAATTTTGATGCACCTGCAATTCCATAAATTAAAATTTTAGGTTAAGTTTTAAATTCGAAATTATTAATTTAGAAAGCTTGGCATCATTTATAAATTACAAGAAATATATGGATGAATCGGTAGGATGTGGGTATAGCTTTTCTTCTTCTGGACAACTGAAATGAGCGTTTCGGAACAATCCACAATTGAATGAAATTGCGCTTGGTTTCACACATTTTCCTGTAAAATTCAAAATGAAATATGAATTCCCACTGCAACGTTCATGAACGTTCTATAGTCAAAATTATAAATTGTTACCTAAAACCTCATCGTACATATTGGGCTTGGAGCAGCTTTTGCAGACTGCTTTGATATCTGTGACTTCTTTTCCTGGCAAACACAACTGACAAATTCAACAAAGCCATTAAAAATTATAAGGCTTCCTTAAAACTTGCATGTTTATAAAGTAAATAAAAAATGCTTTACGATATAAGTGGTCCTATCCCCAGGATTTGCGTACCTACAAAGACATCATTTATTAAATTAAAACTATCAAAGTTTTCCTTATTCGAATTTCAATAAATCATCAAGAAAATTATTACTGTCCATATGACAAAGCTTTGCAAGCGGCTTCAAATGCATCTGGGGGATAATTGTCACAGTTCCAGAGATGTCCCCCCACCTCTGAGTCTGCAACTTCAGTGGCAGTTGAGTCAGTCTCATCATCTAGAGATAGGGTCCGTCCCTTTTGTTTCTTCAGAGGACCACATACATCATGTTTCCCTGAAAACGTTTCATAAGCTCATAAGTCCGCTTTGAGAGGTAGTAAAGATTAAACTAGACCTTACCATTCGAAACCTTATTAAAAAGGCAAATTTGTAGTTCTTCGCTAAAACATGCCCTTTAGGGCAAACATAAGTAGAGATATTTTTATTAAAAATTGACAGGAGAGCAAATGCCTGAATAGAGCAACTTTTTTAAAAGTAAGTTACCCTCTTGGACAGACGAAGCAGTAGGTATAATATTTTGTCGGACCTCTTTTTGGATTATTTTGTGCCTTAACACACTATTTTGTAGAAATAAAACTAGTTAGATAAGCAATAAAATTGACAAAATTCAACGAAATAACAAAATTTTCTTATTAAAGATATGTACTTTTATATAAATTGACGTCTCCGCAGGATACGGGTAGCTTCGGCTATAAAGGAGCATAATGAATCAAATTTAGATTTATAATTTTTGGTTAGTATTACAGCAAATCTATTTTAGATAAACACTATAAATATTTTTAAGTGGAATACAATTACGTCGAATGAGTTTCGGGACATTCAAAACCTGTAACAGTATGGCCACGTATAGTTGTACATGTTCTAGGTCGAACATGTTTTACCTATAAAGGAAAAGAGTAATTTAAAATAAGAACTACAGGATTAGAAGCTTTTGGTATTTTCAAACTTACTTCTAATTCACAATATTTTCCCAAAAATGAAAATAATGTTCCCGTAGGACAAGTTCGGCAAATTGGCACTTGATTTTCACACGTCATATAAGCTGTTTCTCCAGCTAGTCCAAAGACCTCATTATTTCTAAAATATTTGCACGGAAGGTTTGTGTTGATTTGAGTGCATGCGGATTCCCTTGATGTGTCTACATTTCCACTGTAAGAGGTTTTTGCCGGGTCACTCATGTCACACGGCCCTTTTCTGTATTCAACGCATGCCTAGATCAGAGATTAGAAACGTGAGTTTTTTATAGTTTTCAGGTTTGGGTACTCTCGATCAGTTGATATCAAGCGCAGACCTGTCTGACTTCGGAAAAGCAATAATTGGGGGGACAACTGTAGCACACGGTCTTCACATGACCCTTGATTGTCACACACTTGAAGAAAAATTAAAATAAATTGTGACTTAAACAATACTTTTGTAAATATGGGCTTTTTTAATAGATTTACCCCAACGTAGACGGATTTAGAAGAATGAACTATTGAATAAAATTTCCCCAAATCCTGTTTCTTTTGCTTTGTGCTTGAAAATAAATAAATTTAAATCCTATAAAAACATTAAAACATTTAATAATAGTACTATTATTATAGTCTTTACCAATGTAATGTGTTGTAGCTGAAACCGTCGCAGCTATACAGCTTGCCTGTAACACCTCCACAATTTGCTTTACATGAATCCTACACAAGAAATTTCTGTAACGATTTCTATACTTGAGGTTGCATTGACAAAAACATTTTTTTTTAAGAAACCTCAACATAACACTCTTCATTTTCACTAGAGCAGCTTTGGCATTCAGGGTATAATTTTCCATTTCTTTCCACGCATTTGAAACCTACACTCTTGTCGCCTGGAAAGAGAATCGCGGCATTTTGAAATCAATTGTTTTTATAAAGGCAAAACAATCACCGAGCCCTTCAAAAATGAATACCTGGATGAGCACCGGAAGAAGGAAGGCCCTCTTTACCGCAAGGAAATGAAGTCTCATCATAACCGGAGCAATCATAAGTTCTGGAATTATCTTCAAGGTCACTCTTTGGATCATTGTTTGGATCGGATGTGCCACACGCTTCTCCGTTGTATATTATGCAAGCCTGAAGGGTTTCACTGAAACAAGTTTTCTTTGTCCTGAAAGTTAAACGGGAATTGTTTTATTATCGAATGTAAAGCTTAACCTACGTAATATAAAAATTTTAATTTTTGGTAGATACTTTGAACACGTGTAGCAAGCCAAATCCCAAACGCCATTGTTCTTGAAACACTTTAGAAAGACGGATGTGCTTATTGGGCTTGCCACATATTTATTTGCAACGGCATCACTGCATGAGTAAACGCCAGAATGGTAGGTAGCACAGCTATAAGGTCGATGCGGACCTTGAATAACATTCCAAATGTAATAATGAACGTAAAGTAAATAATTATCCTTGAACTTGCTGATTTACATACCCAGTCCACAATTAATAACGCATTCTTTCTTTTCTGCGTCATAGCAACTTAAAGTAGAGGATCGACATGCCTGTGAAAATTATTAATAATAGCGCAATAAGTGAATTAAGAAATGCTGTATACGAAGTCAGTAATGTGTATGTACCCGGCATCTTGCTTCCTTATATGCACATTGTACGTAAATTGATTTGTCCCCTGGGAAGGCATAAGTAGCTAAAAAGATAGGAATCATACACATTTACATATTTGCATTATAACCATGGATAAAAATGTTCCATTTTTAGGTAAATTATAAAAAATTGGTAATTGTTCATTCAATAAAAAGATGACAAAGCTGCAACCGAAGGCTATAAAATTTTGAAGTCAATTCCAACGAGTAATGCTTACTATATGCATATTTTGAACATGGAAAGAAAAATGGTGACTGATAACCCGAACAAGAGTAAGTACGAGACGATGGTTCATTTTTTCCAATTTGTTTTGGTCCCTGTCCTACATCCTTGGAATCACATGTATAACTCTTGTCGACCTTAAGACATTTTTGTGCTGTGTTACTGAAGCAGGATCCTTCCGAGCTGCACGCGTGACACAATGACTTAAATCTATTTCCATCTTTGACGCATTGGAAGAATACGGACGAGTCCTTGCCTTTGGTTTCATAAAAGAATAATTTCACAGTAGAAATATTTTTATTTAATTTGAAAACAAATCTTCTGTACCCGCAAAATATCCTTCAGCGGTACAAGGGTAAGACCAGTCATTGTATTTTCGAGCAATCGTAAGGTAAAAAGTCTCCAGCACCACAATTTGCGATGCATTTCTAAAATTGATTAAACAAATTAATTTCGAGGTCAGATTAACTGAAAGAATTTCTTCCCAGAAATTACCTCGCTTCCGTCAATGTAGCATTCATTTCTATCCCTATTGCAGCTTCTACATTCTGCTTTTAATACTCCATCGATTATCTTGCATTCGAAATAAACTGACCTACAAATAAAAAACAATGTAAATTTGTGAAATGTAAGGGTTGCACATTATCACAACTTACATATCCGCGGGGAAAGAATGCTTTCCAACGCCATAGTGCTCACCTAAAAAAATCATGATATGAATTTTAAATGATTTTTTTCAAACATGTTGGGTCAACAATACGACGATTGGGTACTTACATGGGAAGCTGTAATCATCGTAGCCCATGCACGAGTAAGATAGAGATTTAATCTTATCTGATTCGTCTGGTTTCCTCGGCGGATTTATAATTGTTTTATTATCGTCAACAATACGACGATTGGGTACTTACATGGGAAGCTGTAATCATCGTAGCCCATGCACGAGTAAGATAGAGATTTAATCTTATCTGATTCGTCTGGTTTCCTTGGCGGATTTATAATTGTTTTATTATCGCATGGGTGAATATCATCCGTGAGACAGGCCACCAAATCTTTGAATAAAAATATGTAGATTTTTTGCAATAAAAATCTTCAAGCTGTATTTGTGTTTCATTAGTACCTTTGTTGAAGCACGTATGCTTCTCTCTATTGCAACTAAAGCAAAAACTTCTGATAACGCCATCGGATCCTCGAATGCAACGGAAGAATACATCTTTTGAAGCCTTGTTAACAAAGTAACCTTCGGACTTGCATTCATACTTCTCGTAGGTTGCACATTTATATTTGATAGTGGAACCCAATCCTAATAAGAGCAACAGAAATAACAAAAACATTTCAATATATGTAGCTATTTGAAATAGTATGCACAAATGAGAGGATTACCACAGTTTGGCCGGCAAATCATTTCACTTGGATTCGAAGGGTTTGGAGCCAAACAGCTATCAGTTTCTTTGGGACATTCCTGCAAATAAATTATGAACTTTGACTTCGACATTTTAACCTAAGAAATCTGTTTCCTGAATTAATAATTTAGAGTTACGGTACCCTGCAACTAGCCAATCCCGAATTATCACATGTAAAATAAACGGACTTATCAGCAAGTGTTCCAAACTTTGTTCCCTTCCCCTTCAGGTATGAACATGGCACACTGTAATTATTGAATCCCATACAAGAATGTCGTCGAGAATTCTTCGGTGAACCCGCAAGTCCACTATCAAATGGATCGCCTGGTCCACAGGCTCGACCTCCTTTAGTTAAGCAGCTAAAAATAAAAACAAACTTAATTAATTCATTTCGAATGGAATGCATTCAAGTTATAATTTAAACTTACGCTTGATGCTTGTTTGAGAAACATGTCTTTTCAAATTTAACAAAAATAAATCCATTAAAATTTTGCACAACAAGTTTTCATAAATTTTGCATCTTGCAATACCTTCACTTTCTCATTGCATGTGTAGCATAATGATTTGAAATTCTTTCCTTCCCTAACGCAACGGAAGAATACTGAAAAAGTAAGACTGAATTTAGGATCAAGAATAAACTTACAGAAGTCCTTTATATTTAAGATAATTTACCTGAGCTATCAAACGATTGTGCAAAATACCCCTCTTCCACACAATTGAATCCATCACTTCCTTCATATAATGTGCAATCGTATCTAAAATTATTTTGCATTTAATTTCTTGTCCAAAGATTTATTTTAAAAACTTAAGATAGTTTTTTTGTTACGGAAAATATTTCGTTGCTCGACAATCCACGCATGTCTTTAGCTTTGGATCGAAACATGACTTAATCTCGGATGAAGTGATTTGGGAAATAAAAGCGCATCTTTTCTTCCACTGATCCGTTGGTCCATAACCTTCCTTAAGACATCTAGAGTAGTACACTTTCCCTGTTTTTCTATCCGCTTGAATATTTGCTACAGTGGTGGTTTTAAGGACGTTTTCGGTTAAGAATGTACTATTACATACTTCACAGCGTTTTTGCATGGTTCCACCGGCTTTTGAAGAGCAATTTACATAAACGGAGGTATCTCCTGGGAGACTGTTAAACACAATTAAATTTCAAGACAAGATAAAAGAAGAACAAAAAAATGCTAATATTTTCCATACCCCCACAAGCCTGTTCCAAACGTCTTGCAGATAACCATTTTATTTAAGTCGTAGCCCTGGCAATCATATAAATCATCGGTGCTATTAACATCGGCTTGAATATTGATAGTGTCGCTGTAATTTCCACAAGTCCCTTTTTCATTGCGGATACAACGTCCTCTGGTTTCGTCATAACATGTTTTCATTTTCGAGTTACAAGTGTAGCATATGCCCTTGTAACCAGAGCCTCGGGGGACGCACTGGGGAAAATATAGAAAAAATGTAACCAGAATGTTATCAAGTGTAAAAAACGTTATCGCTTTCCCCAAACCTCAAAGTATATGGACGTGTCAACCGGATTACTGAAAGTTCCTAAAAAAAAACAAGAAAACGAATTTTATATTTTGCAACATCGATTTTATAATTTGAATAATTTTTTTGTATGAAAAACCTTCTTCAGTACATGGATACGCATCATCATTATAAAATCTGCAGTCCCATGGTGCGGCTGGTTCCTTTGTGGGGATGGTCACCTCACCCTTGCAATTCTCCACCGAGCACGTTTGTGTGGCTTCGTTGAAACAAGTTGAAAACGCACACATGTGGCACAGGGAAACCCATACATTTCCTGATTTAGCGCAATGGAAATACACAGATCTGTCGCCACCGAGATGGGCGTACATTTTGTGGATGTCTTCGCGACCTTTGAACATCAAATCATGAAATTAATTTTACTTTGATGTAAGTTCCCCATTAAACAATAGTGCATAAAAATATGAACGTACGGTTGAAATTAATTGAAGTACAAGGTATTGCATTTGGGCCATAACCAATACAATTATCCCCGTAGGTTCCCTTTCCATTTTCTGGATCTACCTGTATGCCAATGTCTGTACCATTTCCAGTATCCGTTTCATTGCCTCCAGTCGATGTATTTGTAGATTCATCTGTTTCCGTTGTGGCTCCACCATCACCGTCTTTTTTTATAGTTGAATTTCTTTTAACACAGCCTAGTACACATCTTGAATTGTTAAATAAAATACTTATTAGGCAATGAATACAGCTCAGAGTCAGTAACCTTAAAGTATTATGAATAAACCTTTTCCTGGAGGGCACCCAACACGAGCGTGATGCGGAATTACAGGTGTAACATCTGTGCAAATTAAAGTAGTTTTTAAAGTTTGAAGGGTTTTTAAGATAAAGTTTAGGCATAACGCGAGCACATTAATGCAAACAAGCATCTATTCAATACCTTGACACCCAAACTATTGCATCCTTCTTAGGACTTGTTGTATCTTGAACTCTAAGACCTGGAAATTATTAATATGAATCAAACAATTCGTACTACCATAATTATATTTGTATCTCTTACGTACAATGGAAGAAGACAGTTTTGTCCTGTGGGTGCTATTAATCCAAACAAAAAGTATATTTGATTAGAAATGCAAAATTCCCACGAATGAAAACTTACTCAATCTTACCTGAAATAAACCGGGTCGTTTGCAAGGATAGCTTTTCCATGTATATCCAGAACAATCATGAGGCCGAATTGTTCCATTCACTATCACTCCTTTCCCATAATTCTCCTTGCATTGGCCATTAACAAAAATGCTTTTTGATTGTTTCGGACAACTTTTGCATTCCGCGGTGAAAGTACTACCTTCCCCTTTACAAATAATATAAATGCTGGGATCACCCGGTACTGCAAATGTCCCAGCTTTAACACAAGTTTCACTCCATTTATGATNAAAAAGTATATTTGATTAGAAATGCAAAATTCCCACGAATGAAAACTTACTCAATCTTACCTGAAATAAACCGGGTCGTTTGCAAGGATAGCTTTTCCATGTATATCCAGAACAATCATGAGGCCGAATGGTTCCATTCACTATCACTCCTTTCCCATAATTCTCCTTGCATTGGCCATTAACAAAAATGCTTTTCGATTGTTTCGGACAACTTTTACATTCCGCGGTGAAAGTACTACCTTCCCCTTTACAAATAATATAAATGCTGGGATCACCCGGTACTGCAAATGTCCCAGCTTTAACACAACTTTCACTCCATTTATGATTATATTGACCACAGGAATGTGAAAGTTCTACAGTGCCGTTATTCCCGTTTTCATCGACAGGGATAGTGTTAGTGTCCTCTATGATGCAGTCATCTCCCCCTTTCACTTTCTTTGTGCATCCTTTGATCGCCTCGTTGTAACAGGTTGGGGTGCCGTCTTCTTTTTTGAAACATGGGAAACATGCGGTTTCCCATTTTCCGTTATTTTGAATACATTTGTAGTACACAGAGCCTCCATCCATATCAGCAAATGTTCCTAAAAATTTACACTATTGATTATTTACAAATTTTTCTAGTGATTTTGGCGAGACAGAATTTAGAATTTTGTTACCGTTCGGGGTACTAGAACATCTCTCCTCAATCGATTTCCTATTTCTTCCAGCACAGTCATAAGCTGTGGTAACATTTTTTTTCTCAGGCCCCACACAAGTATTAGTTGTTTGAGTTAAATACTTCTTCAAGTGACCTTGTGCAAGATTTACATTCTACTCCATCCGCCGTACAAACGAAGTAAAGGGAGTTATCAACTAAAATAAAACGATTCACATTTTTAGTGTTGCTAAATACAATTGGAATCGAATTGAATTTAAAATTATGCTACTCCATTTACCTGGGTAAACATACGTCCCAGGTCCAAGTTCTGCACAGGGAAATGAATCCTTGTGAAGCCCGGTGCATGTTAAGCCATTTGATTTGTCCACATCAACTCCCGTCGAAGTACCGGTACCGGTGGTGGAGTTGCCACAAGGCTTTCCGTCTTTTGCTTTGTGACAAGAACCCTTTGAATTGCAAAAGAAATGTAGTAATAGACTTTTGTTTCCTTTTTTTGTCATTTTGAATTTCATTTTTGCTTATCCCTTACATCACGAAAACATGTGCCAAAAGGACATGCGTAGCAATACGCCTTACCGTCGGCTTTACATTCAACAAAAGTAGAAAAGTCCTTGGGGTTCACAAAAATTCCTTTAAAAAATAATTGGTTGTGAGTGTCAACAACTTTAATCAAAGCTAAATGAATTATTTATATACCTTCATTCTTGCAGTTAAAAGTGGTTGTAAGATTATCAAAAGAGGAGCAGTTATGAGGCAAATTTTTTCCTGAGCCATCGCTTTTGCAGTAATTAGGCGTGATGAAACAATTGTGACATCGTTTTTGCCAACCTCTATCAGACTGAGCTGAGTTCTGAATGCAGTTGAAGTAATAGGGATTGTGCTCCTTCATAATTTCCTCTGCATGTGGGAATTTCGTTCCTTTTGGACATCTCCGAATAATGTCATCCATGTAAGAGCGTTTCGAGGGTTCTTGTTTAATGCAGTCCCCACAGTCACTCAAGCATCCTAATTAATTAAAACCATCGTTACTACATTCACCGTAAAATTATCTTTTGAAATAAAAAATTGTACCTTCTCCTTCAATATAACAAGCGTCGTCTTCTTTGGAACATGCTCGGCAATCGCCAAAGGTTGATTCGGCAGTGCAAAAATAATATAAAGATTTGTCTGAAGGAAATGCATACTTCCCTTCACCCTACAAATTTTAATTTTAAAACGAAAGCGTAAATATATAAAAATTATTTTTCAGAAAAGTCATTAAGGTTTACCTTGTAGCAAGGAAATGAAGACCTTTTGTACGAGCTACAATTGTGAGTTTCCAACGTCTTGTTTTCACCTATCACACATGTGCTTAGGATTTCATTTCAATATAACAAGCGTCGTCTTCTTTGGAACATGCTCGGCAATCGCCAAAGGTTGATTCGGCAGTGCAAAAATAATATAGTGATTTGTCCGAAGGAAATGCATACTTCCCTTCGCCCTACAAATTTAATTCACACGAAAGCGTAAATAGTCAATAAAGTTTTGAAAAATAGTTAAGATGTTTACCTTGTAGCAAGGAAATGAAGACCTTTTGTACGAGCTACAATTGTGAGTTTCCAACGTCTTGTTTTCACCTATCACACATGTGCTTAGGATTTCATCAAATACGCTTCCATCCGAACTGGAACATGCAAAGCAATAAGCTTGCATCTCATTTTTTTGATTTCTCCTAAAATCAAATATTTATGCATTATTTGGCATAAATCTGCATTTGCAGCCATAAATATGCGACACTGCTTATGAATGAGCCATCATGAATACCTGCACATAAAGTAGGTTGTTTTGTCTCTCGGATTTGCGTAGTATTTTCCGCTTTCCATTCCATCGCAAATGATATACCGCTTTAGGCGACTGTATGTCAAGCAGTCGTACTTTTTATGGTTAAAATGACCCTCACAAAAAGGTAGATTTCCATAGCATTTCATACACTTCGATTTCCAGCTTCCTGTTCCCATATTCAGACAATTCAAATATTTAGTATCTGGACGTTGAAACAATACCTCGGAAGTAGTGTCAATTCTATCGCAGACGGGAAACATGTCGTTAGCAAAATTATATGTGGCTTCATTTCTTGTGATGCAGCTCCCTTGGCATAAGCGATTGAGTTTGCAGGTTACACAACGATCTTTCCATGAGCCTTCGATGTGGTAACAGTTGTGGAAGAATGGAATCATTTCCTTCATCAGAAGATCAGCGTTACTATGGGGATCTTCCTTGACGTCGCAGCAGTCAGTGGAACCAAATTTCTTCTTACATTTTTGATGTTTTGGATCATAATACGAATTGCTTTCCCGGCAAGCATAACACCTCGCTTTTTTCATTTTGTCTTCCTCGTAACATTCAAAAAAGATACTAATGTCACCTGAAAGAGAAAGGAAACAGTATTTATGGGAGTCCTGTATAATTATTTTTAGAAAATTCACTTGTGCCTTAAACCTGGAAGTGCGTGGAAACCAGTTGGTAGTTTGGAACACGGGAAGGACTCCACTAGGTCGTAACCATCGCAACTTCGTGTCAAGGAATCATTCCCTTTTGATTCTGCGCCAGTGGTTGTGCCATTGCCTGTTCCCGTTCCGGTGCCTGTGCCGGTGGCGTTTCCTGTTCCAGTTCCGGTGCCTGTTTCAGTGCCATTGCCCGTCCCGGTGCCTGTACCTGTTTCGGTGTCATTACCTGTTCCATTACCTTTTGAATCATCAGTTTCAACTGGATCTGTGGAATTGCATGGACTATTTGTGAGAACGCATTTTCCTTTGGATTGGGAAAAGCACGTCGCAGGATTCTTGGAACTGCAGGTGTAACAAATTCCATGCTTGTCTCTCTGTTCGCATTGGAAATATATGGAAGTGCCGTAATCAGGAGATGTTAAAAGGCCAACCGTGGGACACTTGAATTTCGTTCCGTTACACTTATACGGACCTGGACTAGTTGGCTTTTCTGGTGGTGGCGGTGGGGACGGTTTCACAGGCGGGGGTTTTGGTGGTGTTGTAGTTGGTTTAGGAGTTGTAGGTTCTCCACAGTAGTCACAACGACCCACCTCATTCCTAAAGCATGTCTCTAATTCACCTTTCAAACAAAAAAATATTTTACTTCTCATTACGGATAAAATTGTAGTTCATATTTCACTAGTGGCCTATCCAGGCACAACGTATCATTGTTTGGGTCAATAAAAAAATTCTATTTGTCAAGAAATTTGTCATCGGAAAAAAATTACTTCGCAATTCAGCCGAATTAAAATGTGAACTTGATCTTTGTTATCAATTTAAATTGAAAAGAACTGAATAAAATTTAGAAATAACAGAACATTAAGCATGACTTACAAGTATAGCAAGCGACAAAAGACGACTTTCCTGTCTGACCCTGCTTTGATGGCTCACACTGAAAATGATTTTGTAATTTCATTAGATTCGATTTTAAATTTCTATAATTTTATTCACTGTCCAAAAGTTATTACCGAAACGTAGACGGAGGAGTCGCCTGGTATCATTGCGTAAGTTCATGATACAAAAAGAATTAGATTTACGTTAATCTTATAAAATAATTTTTAGTCAAAATCAATTAAGAGAGAACAAAAGCCAGATTTGGCTTTTGGTTCATGTTTTGTAAAATCCAGTTTAAATATACCTGGCATGGCGTAGGATCCTAAGAAGTACTTACCACTGCTATATCCATAACATGGATATGAGGTTGACTTGTATCTGGAAAACAAAGCAAGTAGTAATTATTTTTCTGATGTGAACTCAATGACAAAGTAGTATACATAATGTAATGACAATGTATTTGCAAGTTATTAATTGTAATTAATTACCCATCACAGGAGTAAGTTTTTGAACTATTTTTTGAACCCTTGTCCTTATTTTTATTGAAATCATCCTGCGTCCCACATTCTTTTCTTCCATTTGTGACACACGCTTTTTGCGACTCATCATAACAAGTTTTAGCGGTTTCACTGCACGAGTAGCATAAACTAACCAACTTATTATCAACCGACTTGCATTCAAAATACAAGCTAGTATCATTTTTATTAGCGGTAAATCCTGGTTTTGTACATGATTCTGGGGATTCAATGTAGGG
>JAHZMX010001083.1:0-12647 GCA_027743895.1 Seira musarum | reverse complement strand
TGCAAAAATTTATATTTCTGGTGATTTCAAATTTCATAATTTTTTTCCACCTATATCCCGGACGCATCTTACAGAACATGAGCTTATGCCGTCAACATGAACAGCAACACAGGATTTTCCAGCAAGTCGTTACTTTAATCATCATCGATTCTCTTTAGTGCTCCAGCAAAACAAAACGAGTGAGCAGTAGTGGTGGAGGGAGGGGGAGGAAAATCAGTATAAAAACCATGAGTAGTAGTGCAGTGCAGACATCAACGCACACTCTCAATTTACAAAATGCCATGCTGCATTGCTTCCTATATTTTCTCCATTTTCCATTCTCCAAGCCAAGCCAAGAGCATAAACAGACAAAAAAAGACGAACTTGAAAAATGGAAAAAAAGTCTATATTCAGCATTGTTACTTGGATTGCATTTACAGTATTTTTTTCTGAAAACATAATATATTTCTTTTTTCAGGAAACGGGGAAAGACAGATAAAAATAGAAAGATGATCTCACAATCAATCCGGGGTTAGGAAAGAAAAAGATCGAATCGACCCTCCCACCCCACCACCAACAACCACTACACCATATATACTACACTACCTCCAGAATTTGGAAGCTTTTTCCTGAAAGAAAGAAAGGTAGAGGCATGCTTAAGCTCAGGAGGATGTCGTCGTAGATGAATTGAGTTGAGCCGTGTGTTTGCTTTTCGCCTGGCAACACCATGCCTGGTCTGGCTGGATGGATTGTTTGCACAACCTTATGCACTTCGATTTTCTCCTAATCCTCCCCCAACTGAAAATTCAACTGCTTCTGTTATTTGCTACTACCTTAATGCATTGGGCTGTCTGATGATGTCTGTAAAGTTTTCCAATTTCAGAGCATCATAATAATAAAAAAGGTCCAGGAGAGCTTCAACATTTTATTGTTCCTCGATTGAAGTGAGTGTCGATGAACAAAAAAGAAGTGAATCTCGAGGATAATGCATACTTGAACTGGACTGGAAATGTAGAGTAAACAATACAGAACAGCCATCACTACTACTACAATATGTACATACTACCACACGTCTTTTAAAGATTGAGTTAAGCTCATGCAGGCATTCAATTTTGCTCCTTCATCCGGAAAAACGAATGGAATCCCCCAGCCTTCCTAATAGGGCAAAATAATATGGCACGCTGTATCTGTCAATCAAAATCAATTGAAGTTTGAATTGTTTGCAATGGGCAATCTCTAAAGTACACCTTCAAAATCCAATCCAATACCATTTGCCATCCTTTATTCCTGTCAATCATGTCATACGTGTATCACTCTTCTTCAGCTCCTCGGTGTTCAGAATGCAATGACATAAATTTTTTATATCCTTTTCTTACAAAATAATGAATAAATTTACTTTTCAGATTATTTCCTCCATTTCCCATTGTGGTCTTTATATTTGCAACAATAGAATTTATTTTAGAGATGAGAAGAGGAGAGAGATCGGATTAGAATTGAGAGTACCTGGATATTGGATCAATCCATTCTAGTTTACTCACACATGAGGTATTAACATCAGAAATGAAAAGGTATTTAGATCTTTCATGTGCATTTTGCATTGAAGTGAGTGGAGGATAATGAATCCTTTAAAAAAATTTAATTCCATCACAAAAGTATTTTTCCCGGGATTCTTTAGTGCGCTAACAAGCCCATAATAATAATGATCTTGCAATGCGATGCAAGATGCAAAGGTCCGATGAAATTCTTGAATACCTGTTTTTCTTATTGATTTGTTGGGACAAAGCTGGACCTCATCCATTAAAATGCTTACACAAATATGCACAAAACTGGACAAAAAATTCCAATGCGTACGTATCTACTTCAGGTGCTTCACATCAGCGAGCAAAATCTTTTTCAAGTGATTCATGTACTGTGAAGCTAATCTACAGACAAAAAACGACCTTCCCCTTTTGCTTACAAACAGCTGCAAACATTTTGCTTTATATTTTCTTAAAAGAATCTTAGAAAGGGTCTTCTCCCTTTTCAATTTACAACCTTATCCAATCCAAAAGCATTGGCATTGCGGGGCGGCATTTTTTCCTTGGCGGTCATATAGCCATAAATGAACGTATGCATGTGTTCGCGTTTTCCGATCAGTAAGCAACATATCTTTTTCTCACAAATGTAATACTCCGGCTAATCTAGTTCCATTCAACCATTTTACAAAATAAATTAACCGTGTCGAGAAAATGTGGAGAAGAAAGATGAGATGCAAATGTCATTTGATGCTTTGTACCACATTATAACTTTGCTCATTTCATTTCGAAGTCATCCTTATACAATCGCAATCAGAGTCGGGCCTGGGCCTGGATCGATGCATTTTTCTTCTTATTAGGTGGCATTGCCAAAGTATCTCGTGTTTTTCCAAGATTATCTTCATGATAAGAACTTGATATCTCATCTCCCTGATAAACATGATGCATGCACTAACTAGCCCATTTTTCTGGGGATGAACTAGGGCTGGACGCAGGCCCCGCTCCGTAGAAAATGCTGTTTTTCTTGTAATCTGACTCGTAAATGGAGAGAAGGAAACAAGAGAAGAAAAATATACAAGGTGCCAGGTTATAGCTTTTAAGGTTTTATTTTTGTTATTGTTTTCCACCCAAAGAAATAGAAGAAAAAGAAGAATGGGTGATTGCAATTGGTAATTCTTCTGATGGACTGGTTGGTTGGTTTAAGTGAGTAGGAAATCATCTGAAACCGGTAAATTGGAGAGGAAACATTTTGTCCATTTCAGTCGGAAAAAACACTTTTTTCTTACGCAACCCCTCTTACAAATCATCCAAACATGTATCTACCTGTGTATTTCGTAATTACATGGAGGATACTAGAATGATGATGGCGAAAAACAAAGTAGACATTGTAAAAAATGTAATAACTGCTTTCGAAGAAACCAAAACCAGCCATTCTGCAAAAAATATTCTTTACTACCTGAAAGGAGAGGAAAATGTACTTGGAAAGAAGGGGCTTAACAAGGAACAAACATATTTTTCTCCTTACACTATCAACTAGCTGCTGATACTAATTGGCCGGTTGAGAAAAGGAATACAAATTATTGTCATTATTTAAACTACATCTTTCCCTTTGCTTCTGGTCTATTCCCTTGCAATACGATTGCAGCTGGAAAAAATAGTGTCGATTTGATTTGATTGTTTCAGACTCCACTGAAATGTCTGCAAACACCAGCCGGGTAGTTAATAGTATGCTTATTATTCCTATCTTTCTTCCCATTTTATTATCAAAATCAATTTTACTTTTCAAAACTTTATAAACCAGAGCATTTTCTGATGGAATGTTAGGAGATTCAGATGCTGCAAGAAAGTACGAGGCGGTTAAGAGGAAAGTTACTGCAGGCATTAAGGCGGCAACACAAGTTTTGATTGTGATCCAACAACCAAAGTCAGGCCAGGCCAAGAACTTTTTACTTTTTTCTGACCAGCAGGTCGACACTCCTTTCCTTTTCATCTTCCCATATCTTCATCTCATGAATTTTATTTTGTACAATAATGCTAATTTGTAAGAAGTGAGTAACAGTAAAATACACCCGAACTCGAACTTTTTATCCTTGTTTTTTGTGATACCGTAAAAATGTTTCCATATTTGGAATAATTCGTAAAGAACTTATTTCATTTTTCCTTCTCTCTGTTCTGTCTGGAGGAATAACGAGGAATATCAAATTATCATCAACATCCATATTAATCCGAAGTTTAACAAGTTTTCCTCTCTGTAGTCGGCCAGCAGCATAAGCATAATCACAGCAAATGTCAGCTTGATATCCATTCCAGCCTACGCACCTTCACCTTTTGATGCCGGGTATGCAGTGGCAATGTAAGCGAAAAACTCCTCCGCCTACGGTAAACTGTCCAAGTCAGTCAGCAAAAAAATCATTTCCTTTGAGTTGGGAAGGTAGTCCATATGGATGGATATATATTTTTTACAATGAAATTTCAACTTCCAATTTGATTTCCCTTCCTCTCTTCTCTCATAAATAGACAATTCGTTTCATCTGAAGTGGGCAGGAACCCATGTTACGTTGTTACCTTTTTCTGTTTTGCTTTATCACAAGTTAAATACATACAAGCAACCCATATTTCATTTCACGCTTGCCAACTGTCTAAGAAATCCCGACTTATTGTAAGTTTTCCTTTTCACACACACCCTGCTTGCTTCTCTTATGACTTCTGATTAATGAAAAGAAAGAGTCTGTCGGGAGGAAGGACAGGACAGAGTGAGTAGTGAGTAGCGAAAAAGGTAAAAAAAAGAGTAAGAGTAATAGTGAGTAAAATGGTTATTTTGTTTACGATATGACCATATCTCTTACACGGTCATCATCTTGTTTTCCTCATTTTATGAATTTAATGAAAGGAAACACCATTTCACTCTGACACTTTTTTTTACACAATAAAAATTCAACGGTGATACTGATGGTGTTGCGATGTTGATGATGTTCAAAGATACATGAGAAACTTTAGAATTATTGAATAGGTTTCTTTATTCATTGCATTTTTTTTCTGCCGACAGAGAGTAGGGAATAAGCATGGGCAAACATTTAGGAAATGACGTAGCAAAATGGAGACAAAGTATCATTTTTATAATTTTGTTCAAGAACTTGAATGAACAAAAGCATTATTTTGTCATTTTTGTCTTTCAAGTAAGAATTGGTTTTTGTAAGGTAAAAATTATTAAATTATTAATTTTTTGTCGTTTTTTAACCGTGTTTCTTCTATACTCTTGTCAAAACTTCGACCAAAATACTTGCCTGATTTGAATTCAAAAGTGTACTATCTCAGGAGTTAAAAAGCAAACAAATCTTGAAACACGGATTAAAGTAATATATTTTATTCGGATCCCCATCATGGACACTAATGAACTCAACTTCCTATTATCCCAAGACTGAATAAAAATCACTCCTTAATACTTTATTATCGCATCATCTCCTCAGCAAATCCCATTCAAATTCAAAACGGTGGAAATAAAATTCCGATTGAAGCTCACTCTCATTGAAAGAAAGTATCACTGTAAATGTTTTCTTTAGAAACGCTCCTCCTCATAAAATAACTTAAAAGACCAAACAGCAACGGCAAGAGCCAACAGGTAGCGAAGGAACACAGCTCCAAGAAATATAGAACTAGGCTAGGTCCACATATTATACTGCTTTTTACAACTTACATCCTCAATTCAATTCAACAGTACAATCACAATCCATTATTCTGGAAGGAACAAAAGGAATGGAATGGAACGCCGTAAAACACGTCAGGAATAAAAGGAGAGAACAAAAACGTTGACACTATTCCATGATTTTTATGTTCTTTTANAGCTCCAAGAAATATAGAACTAGGCTAGGTCCACATATTATACTGCTTTTTACAACTTACATCCTCAATTCAATTCAACAGTACAATCACAATCCATTATTCTGGAAGGAACAAAAGGAATGGAATGGAACGCCGTAAAACACGTCAGGAATAAAAGGAGAGAACAAAAACGTTGACACTATTCCATGATTTTTATGTTCTTTTAAAAGCATTATATATTTTTTAAGGCTCTAACAGGATAAAAGAGAAGACAGGGAATAATAGCTTCGGATCTATGTGTGTAATGTAAGATCACATCACATTTATTTCCTGGGATAAAACATGACAATGCTAATTCAAGTTTATTAGAAATGAATTTGAATTAAGTAGGTAGACAATAAAAATAAACATGGATAAAAAAACGTAAATAGCTGGGATCATTTTTTATTCTACAACAGATAGATGTGGTGTGGTGTGATCTGATGTCGAAGATATCTCTGTGGCATGGCATTAGAGAGAAAAAAAAAAACAACAAACGACCCAGGCAGTCTCTCATATTATTCGATTAAGTAGAAAGGGAAAAGGGAGATTCACCTGAGTTGATTTTGAGTCCCATGCCTCGTTGGCACCCTGCGCTGTAGTAAGTAATGGGTCCTTACAAAATATCCCTTTTCATTTAACCTTAACTTAATGGATAAGGTTTATAAGATTTTTTTAAAAGAAATACAATGCAACACTGAACAATTTTTGTTTCTCCCAGAGCTGATCATGATCATCATGACCATCATCGTGAGGTAGAGAAAATCCATTTTGGTAATAACTAACAGACATTTTAAAAACCAACATAATGGATTACACGCTGATAAAGAAATGCTTCCCATCGCTTACACTCCACTTGTTCTTCAGTCTTGTTGAATTCAATTCAATGCATTATTGCATCTAAGTATTAAGAATGAAGGAAGAAAATATTTTTTTTGAAAGGAGGGTAAATAGGATAGATACGATACGGTCCGTAAAAATAGTAGTGGCACATATTACTTCGAGTTACCCAACACATTCATCATTTTGATGAAACATAATGTGAACCGTACCGTGTAAAAACCGAACAGACTTCTTCACATCACCGTTTTTTTCAGGCGGGGAATATTTTCTTTTCTAGTGTGTCAAGGATGGAAAAAAGGTAAGAAAATAAATTTTTATTTTATGGGAGAACACACTGCCGATACGATACGAACGATGAATCTTTCTTACATACATACATCTTTTGATATGGGCATTTATGCTGTATCAAAAGGAAGAATTTTTTATCAGATGAGAAGAAAGAAGTAAAGTGATGTGATGTTCTGTGATGTGATGCGATGGGATCCTTTTTTAGTAAAAAGGAGGACATGATAGGAAAAGAAGATACCTTCAGAGAAAAATTGTGGCTTTTAGTTCAAACTTTAAAGGATACCTTGGGAGTAATGAATCGTTTATAGCTTGTTAATAAAAATATATATAGGTACGCCCTCCTCCTTTCCTACATTATCATTAGAATATGATCCAGTGAAGAGAATAGTTACAAATTACAAATTGCAGGGAAGTTTGTAAAGATGGTTTCAATTTTTAGAGAAATGTTTCCGTTGAAAGAAACTTAATGGGGAATGGTATGGGTGCTGAGGGTTCTCTGTGGTTAGTAGAACCAAGGACACATGAGATCTTTCTTTAGAATGTTTCCCTTGTGGCCTATTACAATTATTTTAATTTTCATGAAAAGAGATGCAAAGTCGAGTGTCGAGCATGAGAGAAAAAATTGTTAAAGAAGATGAGTGAAGAAAAGTAATTGAAATTGACATTGAGGTATTATTATTATGAAGGTTTTGGTTTTTCTTACCAGTTGCTGTTACGATGATATGATGGACCGCGGTTCCTCTCCATGTCATTCTCATTGTCGGAGGTAGTCATCATCTCCATCGAGGATGACGACTACCACCCCATCATCATTATCCCCTTGTGCCATTACACCTTCCAAATACTCTGGAGATCCCACCTCAATAATAACAGTAGCTGGTTGAGTAGAAAATAATGAGGGCTGTCTCACATCATGAGCTTGCACTTCAAGTTGATATGACTGGTCTTCAGGCTTATTCACCAAGAGGATCTCTCCAGTTTGAGGAACAATGACAAAAGTCGGGCTTGAGGTCATCAACCTATAGGAAACATGGTCTCCATCCGCATCATCNTCCTCTCCATGTCATTCTCATTGTCGGAGGAGTCATCATCTCCATCGAGGATGACGACTACCACCCCATCATCATTATCCCCTTGTGCCATTACACCTTCCAAATACTCTGGAGATCCCACCTCAATAATAACAGTAGCTGGCTGAGTAGAAAATAATGAGGGCTGTCTCACATCATGAGCTTGCACTTCAAGTTGATATGATTGGTCTTCAGGCTTATTCACCAAGAGGATCTCTCCAGTTTGAGGAACAATGACAAAAGTCGGGCTTGAGGTCATCAACCTATAGGAAACATGGTCTCCATCCGCATCATCAGCGTGCACAGTTCCCACAACAGAGAAGCGAGTGGTATTAGTGGGGATCGCCCAGCGGTACAAATTTTTCGCAAAAACGGGTCCATTATCGTTCTCATCATCAACAAAAATGTTGAGCTTTGTTGTGGCGCTGTCAACTCCAACCAAGTCGTAAGCCTTAACGATGAGCGTGTAAACCTTTTGTGTTTCCCGATCAAGTTCTTTGGTTGTCAGTATCCGGAGACCGTTTCCTGATGTGTTTGTCACCGCATGAAATAGGCCTTTACCATCACCTCCAATAATTTCGTACTTTAGTTTCCTCGAGGGGTCGTTCGTGGGACGTACAGACTCCAGTCCAATTACGGGTGTTCCAACCGGCGCATTTTCTAGTACGTGACCATCATAACTTTCAGCCGGGAAGGAGAGCATTGTCCTCCTGTCCAGGACGTACAACTGAACATTATGAGTTGTGGAAATGTTCGACTCTGGAATCTCCTCGCGGACCATGAGATTCACTGGATGATCGATCAAATCCGTCATATTCGCTGTGCTCATGAGGAGTCCGTTGTCGAGAACCGTGAAATAGGAAGAGAACTCGTTCGACACCAGATGATAAGTATGCTCAGTGTTCGCTCCAAACCCGAATCTTTTGATTGCATACCCTGGATGAACGTCGTGAGGGATCTTGACAACATTTCGGCGAACAACTGCAAGACCCTCCACTGGACTAGGAATGATGAACATACTGAAGAACACTATGAGGCTTGATATTACTACTACACTGCTCCTACTGGACAGTAACATCCCCACTGGGGATGATCTATTTCTTGTACACTTCATTTTGAGGAATTGTGTTTCTGTTGTGGTGGGGGATGAGGAGAATGGTGATGATATATCTGAGGCCTCTTTCGGCCGAGTTCTTTTCGAAGATAGAAGAAAATTATTACACTCCATTTTTTAATTATCGGAAGCTCTTCACCAACTTGATCAGATGGAGAAGAAATATTATTTACTCACGGAAAAACATGCTTTGTGGGCGCACTTTTGTACTTGAATATTAATTTTGATTATGTCACGGTTGTGGTCATTGTTTGTTTACACTAATTCACTTCACTATTTTTTGAACACACTGACTGACTAAACCGTAATGTATTAAGTATTACATAAAAAAATCTCCAAATATTTTTATGAATACTAACTGCTGCAGTATGTTATGCTTCAATTTTTTTTCTGAGGAAGATATAAAAAATCCCAGTCGGAAACGAAATTGTCAGGAACTATGCCAAGTTTTTTTTTTCTGGAGAAAAAATGCGATGAGATTTGAGGACGTATAAAAAAGGCAAAGTTTATATCTTGGAAAGTGTCGTGAATGTACGTAATGTATATTTTACTTCTTGGAAGTCTGAGATGGCTTCTATAAAAATGTCTTGGTAAAAAAATGGCTCAATACGAGTCAAGAAGAGTTCATATGAAATGAAATGCGGGAAGTCTTTTTTTTCGGAGACAATTTTCACGGAAAGCTATCCGGTCGACAACGGTTTCCTTATGTCTTCTTCTTTTCACCAACCCAAGCCAAGATAGAAAATCCTCCTTCGTTTATGGAGTGAGCTGTGGGATTAGTTTCTTTTAAAGACAAGTCAGCGAAGAAAGAAGGAAAAAAGCGTAAGGGTAGACACGTTTCTCGGCTCAAGTCTCTCAAGTCAAATGACTCTCGTATCGATATAAATGGCGGTGTATTTATCATCCGTTTTTACACGGAGATCACGTCCAAGAGTCCTCACAACCCAAAAAAAAGCCACGCGTATTTAAGTATGTAGTAGTAGTAGTGGATCGGATGGAGTAAAGTAATCAGAATCAGCGTAATGTCAATTCACTTTTTGCTGCTCCTCTTTCTTCCTTTCCTTCTGAAGAGGAGAAATGAGAAACACCACCAGTTCCTCTAGTTCCACACAGTGGCAGTGACAGTGCAAAAAAATGTGTTAGGTTGTTGGTTCGATGCTTNGGAGTGAGCTGTGGGATTAGTTTCTTTTAAAGACAAGTCAGCGAAGAAAGAAGGAAAAAAGCGTAAGGGTAGACACGTTTCTCGGCTCAAGTCTCTCAAGTCAAATGACTCTCGTATCGATATAAATGGCGGTGTATTTATCATCCGTTTTTACACGGAGATCACGTCCAAGAGTCCTCACAACCCAAAAAAAGCCACGCGTATTTAAGTATGTAGTAGTAGTAGTAGTGGATCGGATGGAGTAAAGTAATCAGAATCAGCGTAATGTCAATTCACTTTTTGCTCCTCTCTTCTTCCTTTTCTTCTGAAGAGGAGAAATGAGAAACACCACCAGTTCCTCTAGTTCCACACAGTGGCAGTGACAGTGCAAAAAAATGTGTTAGGTTGTTGGTTCGATGCTTCCGCTCTGCTGTCTTCAAATTCCTTCTCGCTTGTCCATCCAATCCAACAGAGGCAGAAAGGAGGATTACGGAAAAAGATGTTCTATTTATGGAATGAAAAAAGGGAGAAGTAGTGCGTGCCAAGAGGATGCTGACAACCAGGCGGATATAGAGGCATTAGCGAAGGAATGACACGTACAATTGTAGTAAGTTAAGTAAAAAGTATTCCCGGGTTGAAATGGGATGGATCTTACGATTTAACGTTCAATATGAAGAAATTTCTTCTTTGGGAGATTTCTGAAAGAAAAACAAATAATTTTTAATGAGCTGAAAGTGAACATTACTAAATGGGGTCAGGGCAAATGGGCTACTACTATGCATTTTATGATGCTACACGTTTCAGTTCACACGCTTATGAAAATTATAGACTTCTAGAATACTTTTACGATATTGCATAGCATAACCCTTCAAAATGATTTTGGAAATTGGCGTGCAGTAACCAAGTACTATATAGAGCTTGCCAAGATCAAGTGACTTTTGTAGACCGAAGCTAACAAATGTATCACGCATACTCTCAAATCAAGAGAAAATTTTCTTGAAAAAAAAATCATCATAATTACTGATCATTTTTCTTACGAAATTTTCCTTAATGATGGGATGTGCAAAACTGTATGAAAGAAGACGGATACGTAATTGGCCACCCAAAACGAAGTTTTTTTTTGTTGGAGATAGCGTAAAATATTTTATGCAATTTTTATTACTTCTTTTGTCATAATTACTTTCTTGCTTTGCTAGTGCTCTGGTGGTGTAATGCAGAAGAAGTCAGTTTATGTCTTTATGAGGAAGATGGTTTTAATGAGCAAGTGACCGATAGTTAAATGTAGGTATGTTTTAAAGAAAAACTGAAATTCTGCAATTTTCTTTCAATTAGAACAACATTCGGTCGCAATGAACTCTACCAAACTGATATTGACGACAATCACGATCACACAATAATAGATCGAAATGTAAACCTCAGGCTTAGCAAACAAAATTGAATATGTATATTATTCCTTATGAAACAATCTATTCAATTTTGGAAAAGTATCATAATCAAAACGACTGTTTTACCGCATAGACAGCACTTTCTGATATGTTAGTACCTCTATCGAAATTCTACTCACTCAATCAATGCCAATTTGAGTGACATGGAATTAGAAAATGAACATAATGTTTTTGCATACTTCTCTTGCATGCATTCCACTTCAAACCATAGCTTCAACATTTCCTTCAAGAAATGCTTATTTTTCTCTCCTGTTTTCCATATTATTCCATTTCAGCAAAGTCAGCGTCGCGGCATCGGCAGTTTTCTATAATAAAGAGTGGTTTCTTGTTTGTAGGTTTTCAAGACATGGCAGCATAAAGTTGATAGTTGAAGGTAAGTACGAAAAAGACTGCAGTGATATCGCAGTTTGAAAGAAATTGTACATCCGATTTTTTCCATGCTTTTTTAGAATATTTCACACTGATTGGTAATTTGAATAGCCAAAATAGGTAACTGGCGTGGAATTGAATTTTATCCGGACAAAGTTTAACAATTTCCAATATGTACAACAAATGGTCTGTTTAGTTTGAACCAAATGAAGTAATTTATTCAGATTTTCTAAAAATCGATCCTGATCCTTCACGCAATCAATATGAATATGAACACAAAGCAATCGATCAATTTTTGCCCTAAATGTCGGCTTTCCCCTTCTATTTAAAGATAATTTCCAGGAATTAGAGGTCTGCCTATCGAGTCATTGCGTGCCTAAAACTCCTCAAAAGTCCCCTACAATTTCCTAGAATTTGCCTAGCACTGCTCAGCTCGACTCTATCCCATTCCCATAAAGCAAAACATATCAAAATATCAAGCAAGCAACTTGAAAAAGTGGACATGTACAATAATAATTAATTAAAGCTAGAATTTCTAATAATTACTGGGAAGCATGCATGCAAGAAAATTCATTCATTTTTCGCCAATCCTCCTGCCAAGCATGATTTCCATTTCTGAAAAATTCCCGTTGAAATGAAAACTAGTCACAAAACCTTTGCTTCCAGCCCACAGCCCAGCACAATGTTATGGCATTGCTATTGCTATTCTACTGCCATGCAAACTACAGCATACCCGGGCATTACATAGCCCAAGAAATTCATGGTATTTCAACAAACTCTTTAAAGCCTGTATTCTACATACTTACTTCTCCCCGAGAGTTCGTGAAACTTTCGGCATGGAGCCGAGTTCGAGTTCCTGGAAGCATAACCGACTACACAGCTTAACTTAGGAAAAGCATAGAGCTCTCCAGATGGGGTGCACACAGATCTATATATAGTCATATAAAATGTGAAGATCCGGGAAAGCATGGATCGTGTTTGTGAATCACTTCATTTTTCCAGCATCCATCCTCAGTAAGTAGTTGC
>JAHZMX010001082.1:0-11601 GCA_027743895.1 Seira musarum | reverse complement strand
CAATTATTTCATTAACAAAGGATGACAATTGGTCGGTACCTGATTAATCATCCGGAAGAAGCGAAGCAAAACTTTCTTGCTGCAATGGTCATCTCGATTTGTTGGGATCCAATGGTTGGAACTGCGTCTATTGAAAAGCCATTTGTCAATAGATACATTGTGAACTACACTTTGACCTCAAACATGCAAAATCTTGCCAGTAAACACCGCTCAGTATTGGAATCAAGAGACTGTTGGGACTTTAAAAAAGTTTTGGGTTCAAAAACATTACGCGAGTTTGATGATCATTTTACTGCCCCACAATTTGGATTTGCTTCATATGAAGAGTATTACAAAGCTGCCAAGATTACTCCGGAAATCCACAAGTTTAGCATTCCCGTTGTTGGCCTAAATGCGATCGATGACCCAATGTAAAACAGCAATTTTTTTTCTAAATTTAATTTTTTTTTTAAATAAAAAGCTTCAGATTAATATAAAAATTTATCTTTATCCCCCAAAGGCAACCAGGCGAAGGTCAGTCACGAATCACGAAACGAAGACATTACTATATGTTTTGAAAAAGTTAAACTGTATTTGAATTGAACAATGGTTTTCTGTTTAGATCTCCCTATCAAACAAGCCACCTCGGATCAATCAAAACTGGCTTTAATCGTTACTAACCGTGGAGGACATTTAGGTAATGAAAGCTTTTAATTGGACAATAAATATCGAACTACCCTCAAAAATCGATTTTAAAACGAAATCGACTATTTTTTTCTATGTTAGGATTTTTGGAAAGCCAACTCCCCTTCCGAAGACCATTTCATTACATGGAACGCGTTGTCTTCGATTTTGTCAAAGCTGTTCGTGAACACTCATCCGAATTAAAATTTATCCGCGATGAACAAGAAAAACGGAATCTTTTCGCATCCGATGTTTATCAGTAAAAACGAAATCGGCGAAAAAATAATCACGGCACACATTACCACATTTTACATTAATTGTCTAGAACTGATTTTTAGTAATTTATTGTGCATTTTATGTCAAGAAATGTGAATGTGTATTTTTCACAAAAAACGCTTCTTATCGTACCTATTTTATATGATGAAAAAATGCAAAAAGCAATGCATGAATATTTAGCGTAGAGTCAACCAAACTCATTCAAAAAAATTCAATTTTAGTAAAGTAGGTCAATTCAGTATCAAATTCTTTTTAAAAACATTTTCAACGCCATTTTTAATAATAATTTTTATGAACTAGATTTTGAATTATGCTTGACTAAAACCATCTTCAATCATTGTACTTTTTATAGCGTTACAAAAAACTGTCACTTTCCTTCTTCTATATTATACTTTAGTGCTTTTACTAGTGCAGTGGAGTACAACAATTTTAGAATTAGGTTTACAAAGATAGCGTTGCTTGTAGGCGGAAGGCAGAAATATGTCAACATATCAAGAACGTTAGTTTTTTTTGTATAAAAAATTATATAGAATCTCAATTCACTACTACAATACAATTATCTTTATAGGTACTCTGCACAATTACAATTCACAATTTTTTTTGTTCTTGTTCAAAACTTTAGTTTTCATTTTTTTCAGTCTTAGTCTAAAAGAATAAAAAGAAGCTCTTCAAATATTTTCCAATTAAAGTATAACATCGTTTGATTTTTTGTGATTGTATACACACATTATTTCGGAAATATTGGTTTTGTAGCACTAGTTTCAATTTCACTTGATCATGAATTATTTGATACTTAATGAACACTGGCTTGCGTATAAAGCAATTTACTTAGCAAGCGAGGTGGAGGGGTATAGGAGGAAGGTCAATTTCCTTATGGCACGATACGACATAGATATGAAAAATGATACTTTTTTCTGCCTTGAATATATTAAAATGGTGAATTCATTCCAAGTTTTGTTCCAAAATCCAGTCTTGCTCGCTTTTCGGTGCGAATGTTGATCCTACATAAAAAAATTTATTTTAATTAATGAAATTAACAAGATTGTTTGTTACGTTAAAAAGTTTATTAAAACTTACTTTATTTCATGCCGCCTAATCAATTCATTGAATCCTAAAAGAACTGGCGACCAAAGAAATCCCCAAATGTACGAGACAATAGGAAGAAGCGTAAAGTCAATGTTTTTGGCAAAGCTAACTTTCAAGAACCCGTATAATAACTGGAGAACAAGTCTGAAGAGATAAAAAAAATACTTTGAATTTTTAAAAATGAAATAATGCAACTTTTGAACTTCGAATTCAGAAGGCTTACACGAAAATAGATGAGATCACCCAAATTTTATTTCCTGCTGGATTCTGGACCCAAACATATTTAGACCGGTACACGAAACCCGCTGAAATTGTAACTGTAAAAACCAGAAAAATAATTATGGATATCACAAAATTTTTAAGGAGTCGTGCTTGACTATATTTGGCTTACTTAAATATAGCACCAGGAAAAATATACTAAACTGCTGGACAAACAGTAGCCTATCAGCATTCTCACACGACCAGGTAGAAATACAATTAGTTTTCAACACTGACACTTGTGATTGAGGTAATGAAGAAGGAGAGAGGTCAGCAGCATCCTTCAATACTTTGGGAGGCTCTACAAGAATTGATTGCTGTTGCAATGGTGGCAAAGAAGAAAGTGAGACGGGGTAAACCCACGAGCAGGTTGAATTTGGTAAATGCTGACATATCCAGATTAAATTGAAGGAGCCCATCGCTGCAACGTTCACTAAGGATGGGAGGAATTTCATTCCGTAGAACCAAAATGCGTAAATGAACATCTGCATAAATTCATGAATGACGTTATTTGAGATTATCAACGTTTATTTTTACTAATTTCTGTTCTGAAAGCTGACCTGTCTATCAACCTGGCACTGATTCTTCCAACTGGCATTATCCATCACATTCAAGTCCAACTTCTCCATAATTGAAAAGGCCAAACCTAAAGTTAAAATTGGAATGATGACAACACTTAACCAGATGGAATCCCCAAGAGCAAATAACGGTGGAAGTAGCATCAGCAACGTTAGTAAACCCAATACAGTCACGGCGATATTGCATGACAGCCAATATTGCATTGAGTTTCGAACACAGCGGTTCATGTAATGTCTGGCTTGAGCAATAAGATCATAAAAGGATATGTAGTCCCTCCTTCGGAATGTCAGAGATGAAGGAAGTGAGGTCAAAAGCATGGATACTTCTGCTGGAGAAGGCAATTCGCCGGGAGGGTCGAGGTATGCTGGCGTCTTTTGACAGCTTTGGGGGTACATCGGCTCCACGGCGATGCTGTAGAGGAAATTAACTTTAGGAATTGTTGGGAAATGGTAAAAGAAAACAAATTCAAACCAAACTGAAAATTAACCTCGCATCTGCCTGGAGAAAAACTGCCTTGTTATCAGCATTGCAAACTGAGCCGAGAAGTAAGGTAACTTCCCCATAGTCTTGCATGATATGTATCATTTCTCGTGTGTTCTCTGCTGTGCAATCCGTGAAAAGTGAAACAAGGAGTGGAACATTGTCCACATTTTCGAGGTGAGGGCGTACCTGTTCAATTCCAATTGGGAGTTTTGCCTACGACCACAGAATCATATCAGTACCGATTATCCTCCCTAAATCTGGTATTTAGACTTTGACTTCTTAAAATCATCTTACCCTATTGCTCATATCGATCCCCAAAGGAGTAGGATGTTCCACCAACTCATAAACCTCATGAAAACTATCCGTATTATTAGGTGAAGGTGAGATCACTGCTGAAGAACAAGGAGATCTCTCTGTGTTCTGCATATTATGCACATCCAATGTCAATCTATTCCTTGCAACCTGATCTTCAAATCTGACTCGTGATAACTGACTCTGCTCATCTTCATCCGAACTGAAACCATATCCCATTGTCGACTGTCCATCTCCCAAAACAGCTTTATTTTCTGTGATTGTACCACTACCAGGCGTCGTAACTTTTGTTTTATCACCCGCTTCCCCATTTCCACCATTTTCATCTTCATTCTCCTCGCTGATCTTGGTGTTCAACATAACCATTTCAGGGACCGAGGAGGAGCACCTTGGTAGAAGTAACGCATCTTCTGATGGCAATCCTGAATTTCCCCTGCCACAAGACTGTCGACGATTATTCCCAATTCTATTTTTGCACTTGTAAGACTGCTGTTGATTAGCCTTGCTTGTTTGATTTGGAATGATCTTAGGGTTTGTACCACTCCCATTTGTGAAACTGCCTTCATTAGATTCATCATAATTGTCTGTGGTATCCGCTTCTGCTTCACTATTTTCATCTGTGGCGGAGGGCAGTTTGAACTTGAAGACATCCGAGGAGATCATTCACTTCAATGTTTTTATTCGAGTCAGTTAGCAAACAGTCCGATGAAATGCTCGAGTCTTTTGTTCCGCTTAAGGTGCATTTTTCAGGGGGTTTATTAGTTTCCCCCATTCCTTCACTTAGGTTGTTCAAGTTGCCAAAAGCGTAATATGGAAGGAAGCGGAGTCCTTTTGATGGAGGTAATTCCATATACGAATCCGAGAGATTTTGATTTACCTAAATGAACAGGAACAGATCAAGTTTTATTTTAGAATTCCTACGACCTTATTTTTAATTATTTAAGTTTTTTTTCGTCCATTCCATATCCACTCCAAATCATTGAATTGAGTATTGAATTGAATTGATATCATTTGATTTAATTTCCAATGAATCTGCAAGGCAAGGCAAGTATTAACCGTAATCAAACTGTTAACGCACCATGAAGAGCTTAAACAAGAAATTGAAACTTTATTGACTTACACTTCTGATTTTTTAATTTGACACTTCGATCGTTCTCATTTCATTTTGTGTTTTCATTGCATTTTATGTCAAACCACTTACTTTCTTGTTGTTTCCATTTCTTTGTTTCTTCTGTAGTCTGGAAATGATACGGGCTTGCTATAAAAGAGTACAATAATGTACTGTAAAAAACTAAAATAATTCATGAAAAGGTTAGTAAGATGAAATTAATTTCAGTTCATGTCAGAAAAAATTGATCTTAAACTTTTTTTCGTACTAAATCTGTAGTAACTGGAAATGAAATGGACTTGGAGGAATGAAATACGTGGGATATTAGACGATTTGTCGTTTTAGTTGGCGTTAACGGATAGGTAAATAACGGGTAATGTAATACCTTCGCTGACACGGGTTTATAAGAAAAAGCTGTACAGGTAGAGCTCAAAGACATTCGCTGGTAAAAGTCAATTATCAACTTCCTTTCGTAGTCCGACAATGGCTTGAGATCCTTCCCGTCCCAAAAGTCCTCACAAGTGTCCAAAATCAAGTCACCTGTTCCCTAATTTGAAAGAAGTTCCACTCAATTAAAAAAAATCATAGTGCAAACAATATTAAGGTCAAATTCGTCAAGACTTACTTGTGCCATTAATTGTAGACTCCCACTGGCCTTTTCTTTGACTATCACGCTCATCATGTGGGGAAATGGAAACTTAATCTTTGCTTTAGTCAATTTATCCCGACTTGTTTGATCAGATTCCTGATATTTAATTAACATCAAAACTATTTTAATTACAAATCTAATTTCATTTGCCACTTTGAAAGATCATAACGGATTTATATGAACGTACAATGTGTCTGAAAGAGCAAAGTGGCTGCTCCAAATCGAAGACGTTTGTAGCTTTATCTCCAAATCCAATCATTCTCGCGACATCGCACAGGCACCTTCTTGACGTCACAGGTACAACCAAGTCCAATCCATTCTCCACAGAAGTTTTCTTATACCTCAGCTCATGACTAATGTGTGAATAAAAATTGGCATAAACACTCCTTGTTTTATCATTACAGGTGTTCAAAAGGATATTCAGTCCTAATGGCTTCAAACTGTTTAGGTACTGCTCCCAATTTGTCTCATCAAAATGCAATTCATTATTGTTGTCGATTGTTATATCAAGTACTTCTGCAACTGTTGTTGTCGCTGGAAATGTAACTGAAGAGCTTCTTCGAGATCCCTTTTTCGATCCTAAACTTTCTCGTTTAGCTAGTGGCTCCGGTTCAGAAGGTGTTAAGATGGAGTTGCTTCCAGTTGGCACTGATCTGAGGAAAAATATTTTGTCGGGGGTGGGATTGGGCCAGGACAAGATTCCTTTTTTATCAACGCAACAGAGAGCCTAAAAGTAATTATTGAAATGATTGAGGTGATAAAAATCTCAAAACCAAACAGTGCCAGACGAACATATTTTAGAAGACTTACTGTTACTGACGCAAGNTTCATTATTGTTGTCGATTGTTATATCAAGTACTTCTGCAACTGTTGTTGTCGCTGGAAATGTAACTGAAGAGCTTCTTCGAGATCCCTTTTTCGATCCTAAACTTTCTCGTTTAGCTAGTGGCTCCGGTTCAGAAGGTGTTAAGATGGAGTTGCTTCCAGTTGGCACTGATCGGAGGAAAAATATTTTGTCGGGAGTGGGATTGGGCCAGGACAAGATTCCTTTTTTATCAACGCAACAGAGAGCCTAAAAGTAATTATTGAAATGACTGAGGTGTTAAAAATCTCAAAACCGAACAGTGCCAGATCCAGACGAACATATTTTAGAAGACTTACTGTTACTGACGCAAGTACATGTAAAAGTTTCTGAGATCTGTGGAGGGTCTCCTCTCGATTAAACATGAACTCCCGCATCCTTTGCCAAAGTTTGACATTGTCGCGGCATTGTTGTTTACGCTTATTCAGCACAACTTTCTCTTCATTTATCACAGCCCCTTCAGATGAATTTTGCTATAAAGGAGGTGAATTACGTTAATTACGTGATTTGGTTCGAAAAAATCTGAGATAGATTTATGTACAATGTACTTACTGCATTGTCATCCCATTCTTCCAGCAATTCCCATAATTTCGCATTCCCAATACAATTCAATAAAATCCAGAGCAGCGGTAATGAGACCGGTATTAACGGGAATGTGTTTGCAATTGGCTGGAGTAAAATAATATCGGCCCATGGCGCTACCCTGATCGCAAGCCAATGCGGGAGATAGAACATTCGGACTAGACATAACGCCACAAAACTCATAATTCCCAAGGGAAGGACAATGCATTCGATAATTCTCGTTACAATTGTATGCCTCTCTTTGTTGTAGAATGTAGGTGGTCTCGTCAAGAAGTGCTTCAGTGACAGGTCCACCATGTCGATATAAGGAGCCGTTGTAACCACAGCCAAACTCTTTGGGAATGGTGTATGCAATCGTGGAGGCGGCATTGAAGCATTGGTTGTCTGGGTTGAATCCGGAGGAGAATAAGTTTGGCCGATCGAGAACTTCACAGAAGGATCCTCTAGAAGACAACATTCTGCTACGATTTTTTGTGATGGTTGAAGAACAACTATGTCGCCGGGGACTAGAAGCGCCCACGGGAGATTTACCAACTTCCCGTCTCGGTATTCGATAATCCTCGTTACAATTGTATGCCTCTCTTTGTTGTAGAATGTAGGTGGTCTCGTCAAGAAGTGCTTCAGTGACAGATCCACCATGTCGATATACGGAGCCGTTGTAACCACAGCCAAACTCTTTGGGAATGGTGTATGCAATCGTGGAGGCGGCATTGAAGCATTAGTTGTCTGAGTTGAATCCGGAGGAGAATACGTTTGACCGATGGAGAACTTCACAGAAGGATCCTCCAGAAGGCAACATTCTGCTACGATTTTTTGTGATGGTTGAAGAACAACTATGTCGCCGGGGACTAGAAGTGCCCACGGGTAGATTTACCAACTTCCCGTCTCGGAAACACCACTGGAGGGTGATACATGGAGATATGGGCATACAGAGTTCGGGATAATTCTTTTCTGTCCATGATACTTCAGATGATATGTCTACAAGATAAAGATTATGGATCAATTTTAATTGTTGTATCCTCGTCCAAATTTCGAGTTCTAAATAATTGATGGGATTGAATACCTTTGAGTTGATTTAGCATCATATTTAATTTAACTGGGAGTTCATTAACTCGTTTATAGTTGTCTAAGAATAAGATACATATATTAAAGATGAATAAGAATAGAATGGCAATGGCTTCGGGCAAAAGTCTTGTCCACCTGCAATAAAAACAAATCCCACACAATCCTTACTGATAGCATCTCGAATGTTTAAATAATTTATAAAGTAAACAATGAAAATGAAATGTCATCTTACATTTGACTATAACTGATGGAATAAAGAGAGAAAACAATAACACTTTCAACAAGTAAAACGAGTAAAGAGGTCCACGAGATAATGGCATGATGGCTACGGGTCGAAATGGAAGACAATATCACTTCAAGCCAGTTGCTAAAAAGAACGATGAAAACAATTGTTCACAATAATTACTTTTAGTTTATAAGTATTTTTGTGTGTGCGACTAGAACTTACCTTCCCACATTAATCTTGTAATTTACAAGTTTTGATGTGAGTTCCTGAAACAGCCGATCGAAAGCTCATCTTACATTTGACTATAACTGATGGAATAAAGAGAGAAAACAATAACACTTTCAACAAGTAAAACGAGTAAAGAGGTCCACGAGATAATGGCATGATGACTACGGGTCGAAATGGAAGACAATATCACTTCAAGCCAGTTGCTAAAAAGAACGAGCAAAACAATTGTTCACAATAATTACTTCTAGTTTTGACAAGTATTTTTGTGTGTACGACTAGAACTTACCTTCCCACATTAATCTTGTAATTTACAAGTTTTGATGTGAGTTCCTGAAACAGCCGATCGAAAGCTTCCTCCGTGCTTAGTCCCACCGGCTTCTCCTTTCCAGTTCCAGATGGATCCATTTTAACGAAAAATGCTGACAACCTCAACCTCAACGGCGACAACCTCTTCAAGGTACAAAACTTTCCCACTTGAAATCAAGTAAGTGGGACGAAAATAACGTTACATTTTTATAATGATTGTAATTCCGACACAACGGCAAACCACACTTCGCTTAGACTTTTTACGGAAGACAAAATTTTGGAATAAGCTTGATATGAACGTTGAAATCGATATCGATAAACACGCCGCTCCAGAATACTGATTCAAACGACTTCCTCTTGCAAATCGATGAATGGGGCCATAGTGGTGTTCCAAGTTTGAAGTTCTTGAAAATCCTCCCCTCAGCAGCAGCAGTCATTTGCATGAACACTTTAATTTGAATATTTTAAAAAAATTGGTTCACTTCAACTTTTTTTATTTTTAGAAGAAATACAAATACTGTTGGTCAGATTTGTAAGGAGTCGCCTGAAAAGAATAACAGAATCAAAACAATTTAATTTCATTCAAGAGCAAAAACATACTTCATTTTCATTTTGTTCTTGAACTTCTCAACCGAACCCATTCCCAAAGCCAAAATAACAAAAAAAAATCTCATTTTGCAAAACTCAATTTTGTCTTCACTTCACAATTCGCAAAAAAATGTGTTGCACATGTTTCTCTTCTCACTGTGTTACGTACGTTATATAACATTTGCAATTCGATAAAAAGAAATTCTTGGCAAAAAAGATTTTGACTCCAAAACAGCTCTATAGACTTTAAGTCAATTTGCAATTGCAAATTGAGTAGATGAGAACAAAAAGGAAACGTAACGTAACGAGATCAACTTCGACTATCATCAACATAAAGAGATCTAAAAATAGCCGCATTTTATGTTATCGTTATGTTATGTTCTTGTCTTCTGTAATTGTTTTCTTCCTTTTTGTTCGATTTCAAAGAAATGAGATTAGCGAGGTTATTTCACAATTGCAATAAATGGCGAGAAAAAATGGTGATGTGATGAACTCATCAATCAAGAGGCTTTCGTGACAGGGAAAGTCACAACTCACACATTTTCTTTGTCTGCTTTGATTTTTGCAACATGGCGAAAAAAAATTATAAATCAATATATTTTTCTCACCTTTTTCCGGTGATGCTCCCCACACGGATTCGCCTCGTCAAAATTATAAATAGGAAAAAAAATATGATGACTCAAAACTTTCTCCGTCCCACGAACACGAACAAGAGCGAAAACCATTCATTAATTCACGCGAAAATGTTTCGCCCGTTTCTTATCTTCATTTGGGATTTAGATGTAATTTCCATGTCCATGAAATCAACTGGGAAAATTGGAATGGATTTGGATGCACGTACATGATCATGTAATATGTTCCAATTCAATTTTCATTCAGAAAAAAAAATCATAATAAAAAAGTGAATAAATGATAAAATGAGTGAGTGTTGAGTTGTGTAATCATATCGTGAATGTGTGCCATGCCATGCAAGTGGTAATGAAATGAAACAGGACTAGAACTGCTCATATGTATTTTTTATTTGTTTTGGAAAGAGAAAAAAATGACTTTATGTCTGTGGTCTATCTTTACTTTGCACTTTCCGTGCATTGCTCTACTTCCACTTGTAGGGAAAATCATTAAACCTTCTTACTTGTATGTTCTGCGTGTAAATTGGATTTAGACAAGTTAGCTTTTTGGACTTGGCTTATTATTGGCTGGATGGATCATGGATGTTTTTTATGAGACTGTCTTACCTTCCCTTCTTTTTTACCGACTTGGGTGCTTAGATTGGGTTATAAAATGCCTACATATGTCGTCACGTCAAGTCGGGTCTTGGAGCAGCAATAAAAATGGAACAAAGAAAAGAAACGCATTAATAAATTATGGAATGATTGCAGCCATTTTAGTACAGAAAATAAAAGGCAGTAATTTCTTGCGATCATACATGAAGCAATATTTTTAGATTGGTTTCATGCATAAATGATGGAAAGGGAATAGGTTTGTTTTTGTAGGAGAAAAATAAATGAAGTTGACGTCTTTGTTATGAGGATGTCTAGTTTTTGTAAGAATTTATTAGATCAGGAATCAGGAATATGATAGAAATGGTAGGATGGTACGGAATAATTTTGTTCCAGTTGAATTACAAAAATACTTTTTAGAAGCCGAATCAAGCATACAACACATGAAAAATAAGTAGTGGGGGCTGGGGCATTCAGAGAATATGTGTGATGACCTATGCCAATTTCTTGATGTATCGTACTCATTAACGTTTTACAGTATTTTTGTAACATGTTCATGCAACATCGAACCCGAGAAATGCAGCGTATGACCTTGACTCTTGATTTAACTTGACATATTTTGCGTAACTGACATTCGTCAACGTGGTAAATTGATAAAAATCTTTCTTTTCATTGCGAAATTAGTTCAGAAGAGCAAGAACAATGTCGGAATATGTATGTAAATCGTATGTCATAAAAATACTAATTAATTAACTTTTGAACTCCAAAAACTCATAAGGACCCGTGATGACCTAGAAAAATCCATGACATGATATGATCGCTTTCGGGTACTTAACAGTCAAGCATTAGATGCATGATTTATCGCCAAAAATATCATTAAATACACACTTATGGCAGGGATCATCCAGAACCAGTTAATGTTACAACAAACTGTTTTACCTTTCACATATCTAGCTGTCTCAGTGTGTTATTTTGTAAAACAAAAAACCTACTGACAGCAACTTCCTTAGGCCATGGCACATCATGGTATACTTGTATGTGTTACCCGAAAATTTTAATGAACTTTACCTTTGCTTTAATAAACTTATAGTATTTCACAATTTGCATAAG
>JAHZMX010001081.1:13903-29716 GCA_027743895.1 Seira musarum | reverse complement strand
ATTTCCAGACGATAATTCATAAGTTTGTTTTAATTTTCTTTTGTTTTTCATTTAAACTTTGGACAATAATAAAATGAATACATGATAAAAATAAAATACATAAATCCGAAGTCATATGTACGCAATTCTTCACTTTTTGATTTATACAACAATAAACAGAGTTTACATTCTTACTCATTCTAATTTCACATGCTATTCACTAATTACAGAAAACATTAAAATGTGAAGAAATTAAAAAGAAAAATTTCCCTGTACACCGTATCAACTAAACTAATATATACTAAACATATCATACATAATTAATTCATAAATTATTTTTTTTTAAATACTAAAAAACAAAATTGGCATCATAAAACACCGGCCGGCCATATATAATTTGAAGGAATAAGCATTACAATATTAAAGCAACGTGAATTATTATACATAATTAAACTAGTAACAATCGGCAGCGATATATTGAATAATGGCTATCACTATCTTCTCCAACTTCTCTCACGTTCAAGATCGTCGCTCTCATCTTCTTCCGTAGAAAGATGTATTTCATTGCTAGCCTGCTGGATATTTAATTTCGAATTTAAAGCTAATCTTTAGGTTTTTAGCAAAGACAGTTCATAATTATTTACTAAAGAATAAACCATAATCTGATCCTACCTCTCCTTCCATACTGTTCATGAAAACCGCTGATTTGCCTTCGACTTTAATCACATTTTTATCGACATTTAAAAATTGTCGCGGTGACCCTTTTGGTTTTTTCACGACTTCATTGACGACCCAGTCTACATTAAAATTAAGTTGGCTAGTTTTTAAAGTGTGTCCATTCTTAAAAGCAGAAACCGCAGAGTCGCAAGATTCATACTCGATAACCATGGTTGATGATTTCGGATCGACAGCACAATCGCGCACTGGGCCAAAAGTCTGAATAAATACAATAAATATTAGTAGGATCACAATAACTCAAGGCCCACGATCGTTCACTCTGAAAAGTTGCTTTCCTGCACCAAATCAAGCTTACCGAAAAATCATCCAGCAATTTCTGAGCCTGCGAGATATGGAAGCCGGTCACCTTAATTTGTTTCCGGTCTAAGTTATCGTGTTGTAGGTTAGCACTGTCAATACAGGTTGGGAAAAATAATAAAATATGAAATATATATAAAATAAGTACGAACATAAATCTTCCACAAAAATTAACGTTGCAGTTACAGATTTAGTAAACATTTGAAAATTTTAGTTACAAAAGTATTCTTGCTGTTTTATACATCTTAAAATCTCTCAATTCAGCATTTACAACACTGAATCTTGGTTTTCAGCGTAGCCTTTAAATATGTACTCCAAAATGTTACACTAAAAGCACAGAAGNAATACAGGTTGGGAAAAATAATAAAATATGAAATATATATAAAATAAGTACGAACATAAATCTTCCACAAAAATTAACGTTGCAGTTACAGATTTAGTAAACATTTGAAAATTTTAGTTACAAAAGTATTCTTGCTGTTTTATACATCTTAAAATCTCTCAATTCAGCATTTACAACACTGAATCTTGGTTTTCAGCGTAGCCTTTAAATATGTACTCCAAAATGTTACACTAAAAGCACAGAAGCTCGCTTAAAGGTTTACAAATTGAAAGGAAAGCCTGATTAAAAAAATATTTCGACTTATTACGGCCCTTTAAATTCCAGATAAAGTGATAAGTATATCAAGCGACTCGGTAGAGTGTCAGTAACAGAAATCATGACTTCTAAAGGAAGACAATGTCAACAAAGAATGCATTCAATTATAATAGTTTTCCTGCCCGAATTGTCTCAATAAAGAGGCAGTTCCAAAAAATGAAAGCTTGATCCCTTAAGTAGTAGCAAACGGCGAAAGTTGCACAAAAACCCAGTTTCATAACCATTTCTGAAACAACTTTTTTAGGGCAGGTTTTATAAACCTTAAATTTATTTACCTCTACTTCTGCTAGAGTAATGGTTGGGTTGGAACAATGTAGATACAAGACTAATCACGAAAATGAGACCAAGCACGATAAAAAATGGCACTAAAACTCAAACGCAAGTTTTTCAAATGCACTAAATCCGTAATCATTATCAGCAAAACTACATTTTAATTAATATTTCTGAATGTTTATGTTTTGCTGGAAATACTAATCTATTATTCCCTCTTTAATATTTGCGGATAACTTTAATATTTTTTAATTTTCGTTTCTCATACCCATTAGAGATAATTCGATACATGTCAGGTTCACTGCTTTTTAAAGTTTTTCCTCGTCCTCCGTGTTGTAAAAATTTTGTTCGAGATTTTAGCTCTACAAGCTTTTGGCGCAGATCAACAGGGTCTTTTCCATTCTGTTCCTGTTTAATCAGGTCGAGTTCAGTGTCAAGAATCTCTTTTTGAATCTGAATTAAGATAGTTTTCTATTTCAGGCGATTTAAGATACATTTTTTGTTCCTAGGTTTTCTTTACAAATAATTAAAATTAACTGACTTACTTGTTCCTTGGTTTTAAGAGGAGGCTCCATTTGCTTTTGACTTGGCTGATTTACTTTTGCATTCATTAAGCTTAATTCCTTCGCAAGCTTCTCCACGGTATTTTGAAGCGTTTTGAGAACTTTCAACGTTTCCTCCCGTTCTTCTGGTTTCAATTTTCCGCTTTCCAACTTTGCGATCAGTTTCTTCTGATTGGAAATTTGCTCATCCATCATCGTCTGCAATCTCTTCCGCAAGTCATTTGTCAGTTTGAAAGCTTCCAGCTTCTTCTGTTCAAGATTATTTTTTGGATGTCCAATTTCCTGACTTTTATTGGAAGCTTCCAAGTTCTACAACAAATAGCAAAATACAAGACATTATTACTTGAGATATAGTCACTTTAAAGTAATTTTAATCATGTAGTCAATTTATTTTTAAATTACTTGAGGGACTGTATCTTGACGAGATGAATTATTCAGGGCAGTATTGTTTTCAGAAGCCGGCGAATTCTTGGTCATGACTTGCTGCTGCTGCATAACAGGGCCTGGAAATTTAACGGCGTCAGGAGGATGAGTATTAGGATGATTTATATACATAGCAGGTAGGCTATGGCTACTACCAATGGGACTCGGGTAACCCATCATAAACATTCGAGGTTGTGTACGATAGCCAAGCCGATCTCGCACTGGAAGACGGGGTCTGCAAGCGGCAGGACTCAATTCGTTCAAATGTTTTTCATCTTCACTTTTGTTAGCAATATCCATTCCATTGTGCCAGAAAACTTTGATAAACCTATTGTTCAATACTGCTTCAGACGATCTGTATGCCTTTTGAGCTTCAGTCGGCGAGTAAAATGTCACGAGAGCTGCTTCTGGATCTCCATCATGATTGATTTGAATGTTGACGATTTTTCCGAATTGTGAAAAGTGGGTATTTAGCTCTTGAATGTTGTTTTGCTCTCTTGGAATCTTGCGTACTTCAAGAGAACTACTCAACCGATTCCGTACCGGTCTTAATCCTAAACGCCCATGATCAAAGGATGGTGATGGTCCTCCACCAACTTGAACAGCATCAGGAGGATGGGGACTTCGGAAATGGCAGGGAGAAATGTTTGGAGGAGGACCAAGCGGCACACTTATAAGCTGACGCTGACCATGTGCAAGTGGGTAAGGTCCAAGATTTGGAGGTCGAAAAAGCATTCCTCCGCGGCCTCTTGCCATAAAGCCAAATCCTGGAATTGAAAATTAGCCTATAGATTTGTATCATCGTCATCACCTCAGCATTTGATCATTTGAATATATGTAGTACTACCAAAATTTCGAGGCCTAAAATGAGGAGGGTGCCATCCTCCTACAGCAGGTTCCAATCCTGGACTTTCTGGAAAATACTCATCGCCTAAATCAAATTAGTAAAATAAGCTTCCATTGAATACTTTGGACAGGAACGTTCCAAAATGATACCAAAAACATTAACATGAACTTACCACGCACAATCGGGTTATTTATAGTGTTATTCGGGGACGGTATTCGAGGCCTTGACATGAATCCTCTTACCACATTTGGACCAGGTGTGGCGCTAGGGGCAATATCACTCAAAACAATGGGATCTGTCCCATGGTCGAATGGACACAGTTCACCTCGCAAACATAAACCCCTCTCTTCGAAATCTCGGCATTTATTTACTTCTGCACTATTTGACATCCCAGCACAACCTTCAACACCCTTCCCATGATCATGAGATGACGAATTCGGGACTACTACAACACTTTTAAGAACTGAAGAAGTGGATGGTGGAATATCTGAGATTTCTTGGCTGTTAACGTCAAAAGTTTTTGGAAGGGGATGAACACATGATTTATTTTCATGAAAAACTGGATCACATGGGGGAGGAGTTCGTGAATGGGATATTGTGCGTAGTGGGGATCGGTACCTCTTTCTTGAAACTGGCGATCTTGATCTACTACAATTTAATCGACGATGTCTCAATGTAGGTGTCCGGCTTCGTCTATCGCATAATTACAACATAAAAATTTCACTTTTACTCAATACTTCGCACCCAATCAATCAAAATCGAATGTTTCAAACTATTATCTTCTTTTCGTTTTACCTTCTGAACCTATCAAGCCGTGGAGAAACAATCCTAGGGCGACGACGAAATCGAGCATTGCGGAAGTTACTGCTGGATGTGAATCTACCTCGAGTACGATCCATCCTTGGACTATTGGACTGACCTCGCTGATCTGCAGATCGAGATCTTCCATGGTACTTACGATCTCTCTCAGCTCTCGATTGCTTTCTTTTACGTTCAGATGTTGACTAAACAATGATAAAGAAATGAAATGACAACTGACACTGACGCCAATAACTTTTAATAAAATCTATTTTTTTTTCTGCTTATGGAAAAGGAAGTACTAACGCGTTCTTTCTTTCTACCAGGTCTGCTGTCAATCCCCTCCCTACTACTGATACTCGATTCATTATCAGAATACTATTAATAAAATCTATTTTTTTCTGCTTAAGGAAGTGGAAGTACTAACGCGTTCTTTCTTTCTACCAGGTCTGCTGTCAATCCCCTCCCTACTACTGATACTCGATTCATTATCAGAACTAGAATTCGAATTGGAAGGATCCATTACTGCCTTCAACATTTCCAAGGAATTAACAGAGATTTCATCCAAATCTCGCTTCTTCGTAGCCAATATGTCATCATGTTCCACTTCTGAAGAAGTAGATGTCGAAGAAGTTGACATAGTTGTCGCTGCGGTATTAGTGGAGTCAGGAAGAGGTACTACTGGTTCTTGTTTAGGATCAACCGAGCAGGTCCTTGTTTCTGAAGCAACAGGCTGTGTAACAGTTTCGTCTGCTCCTGCTGTAACACCTTCTTGCTGTGTTTTCTCTTGAACGAGGTCTTCTGTGGTGTCCTCAGAGACAACTTTTGCAGAGAGCTTGTCTTTCGAATTGTGATGGTCAGGGTTTCTTACGGGAGGATCCAGTGTTGTGCCTGAATATTCTTTGGTATTCAATGCGGTGAATAACTTTTCCACAAATGGTCTGGTTTCTATTTCAAAGAAAGGTACACTTAATACGGCCAACATAAGATCAAATTTCATTGAGATAGGTTTAGGTTTAAGTTTGTAGAGCTCCAGTTTTTAGAATTGAATATACTTACGGCTCAGCAGAAAAACTTCCAACTGTTCGATCATCAATGTACGAAGTTTTTCCTCGTCAGCATTCTTTTTCAGCAGAGCTAGGACATACTTTGCTAGCGCGAATGGATCTGCATCAGATCTAAAATTGCATATCATATTATGAGACGAAACTTTGGCACAATCTGCATAAAACTGATAATCGTAAAAAAATGTCAAATCATGTGTGGTTGCACTAGGCACTAACACTAGAAAGGTCTCCAGACGTGTAAACAACTTTCAACTTACAAGGGTTCTAAAATATTTTTAAGCCACGCACAAAGTGAATCGGCTTCTTCCACAATCATGTTCTATGGACGCTGATACCAAATAAAATAATCTGGCACTGTTCGTAAAGGTGTAAAATCAGTTAAACCTTTAACGATTTCGAGTAAAAATATCGACTGAAGTTTTGTCCTGCTCTAAATGGCGAGAATAATTAGTATCATCTGCAATCACAAAAGTTTTGTACATAATTAGTTGATATTGATGGCGAATAACGAAAATTCTACCTAACAAACGAATGGATGGTTGCTATTAAAACACTTACTACTGATCCTGGTGAATAAAGATGTGAATGTGAGAAATTGTTGGATTGAAAAGAAAACAACGGGAAACTTCGAACGACTCGACTGATTGAAAAAAAACCTAGTGTCACCGAAAAATTGAAAACACGAAGCACCAAACCACCTAATTTGAAATAAAATTATCTAACCTTCCTTACTGGATTTGTGAAATTCCTTTTCATACAGCTTGTCAACTTGTCTTGTCACTACTTTCAGCAATGTAAAGATTAAACGAAATGTAAATTTACAATCGTTGACAAGTTGTTCACCGATTTCGGTATTCAGAACAAATATTATAAAGATGTGAATGTGAGAAATTGTTGGATTGAAAAGAAAACAACGGGAAACTTCGAACGACTCGACTGATTGAAAAAAACCTAGGGTCACCGAAAAATTGAAAACACGAAGCACCAAACCACCTAATTTGAAATAAAATTATCTAACCTCCCTTACTGGATTTGTGAAATTCCTTTTCATACAACTTGTAAACTTGTCTTGTCACTACTTTCAGCAATGTAAAGATTAAACGAATGTAAATTTACAATCGTTGACAAGTTGTTCACCGATTTCGGTATTCAGAACAAATATTGTTTTGTTTTGAAAATAAAAAAGCGCGCTTTCCCAGTCTTGATTACTGTCGACGGTCGGGATTGGTTGGGGTTGCGTTTGTAGTTTAATTATCACCAATTTAATTTCCTTCCGAAAACAAACAAAACGAAGAGGAAGGGGAGGCCAAAACAGTCACATTTACATTCGAAGCAGAGTCGAGTTGAGTACAATGGACAGACAGATAGATAAGTAATAAGTACTTAATCTTTTCTAATTAAAAAATATCATTTCCGAATTCAGCAAGCGGAGTCGAAATACGTACATACTACAATTTTCACTTTTTACCACCCAGCTTAACCATTCATTTATGAAAGCTAGTATAGGTAAAATGTTTTTTTTAAAAGCAAAGGAAGCGAAAGATAAATGCAAAATCATTCATGAAATATTTTTTCTCAAACGTTCTCAGTCGTTACGTTTTGTTTTTCCCACAAGCTATATTATGCGACATCTTCCAAAAAATGACAAATTCAAATGCGTTGGCGTCTAATTGTAAATTGGGACAGCGCTACTGCTGTTTATGATAAGCTGTAGCCTCAGCTGTTCACTTGTTTGTTGTGTTGCTATCGTGCTCGCTTGCGTGCGCTCAACTGTCAGACGCAAAGTAGATCCAGGTATACATAACATAATTACGATTATTAGCATATCATTTGATTAATCATCAGCCAAACAAAACGCTGTATTATTGATAATACTGAAAAACATTTATGCAAATTATTAAAAGTTCATTTAATTTGTGTTGATGTTTGACGGTATCTGAGAATTATATATTGCGAATCGCGAATCCAAGAAGCTTTTAGCCACAGACAGCGGATAAGTGAGCAAAACTACCGTTACGTCGGTTTTGTTTGTAGTTTGTCACTAGTTCGACTCACAAAAAAATGCAAATGTGTAGCAAACAGTTTTTATCTTCTTGGAAAAGGAATCTGGATTTTGTTTCTACATTTATCTAGAAGGATTCAAGGATTCAATCTAAAAAAAATTCTCATAATAAGATATTTTTTAAAATTATAATATTTGATAGCTACCGCTAGAACAAAGGCAACTTCTAGATTCTAGTTGACCTTCTCACATCACAATTACAATCAATGCAAATGTGAAGCAAAATGCAATTTTTTCTCCATTACAATGATTTGCATCTGTATGCGTTCTTGGCAAAAGAAACGTAAATATTTTTATTTTTACATATCAAAAGTACGATGAAATGATCGAAAAAATTAAGAATTTCAGTTTACAAATAAATGCGAAAACAAGAAAGGAATCATTGGTGCGTAAAATATAATTTCACGAAGAAGCCGACGTTTTGCTCGGCATTGTACTAATTACTTTTGATGTAGTACCTTCCGGAGAAAAAAAATGGGCCTGGAATAAATGAAAACCTTTTAATACTTGTACTTGCCCAAAGTTAATTCATGTTATTTTTCTTTCAACTATACAACATTAATTTGGCATTGGGCCTATATCAATATAATCGTTGCATATTGAGCTAATACGGGGCAACTTGAACCATACCTTTTGACGGTTGAATAAGAATACCCAAACCTTCACAATTTGCTGAATCTGAGATACATTGATTATCTTGACTTGCTTTGCTTGCCAAAATGACAAGACAAGTCTACTACAAGTTCAATTGGTAAAGAGCCATAAAGTGTACATCATCAAAACTCCACGTAATTAAAATATGACTATGACTCGTCGTATTTATTTTTTTTCAAACATTTTCTGAGAATGTTCACATCAACTTTTTAAAACTATATGAACCGGCCAACGATCAGCGATGAGCTGAATGGATGGGGTAATATTTACCTAATTAAATTTTTGATGCGTATTAGTTTTTAGTACGGTTGGTGCCTCGTGGGAACGGTAGAATAAATTCGCGTACATTTTTATTGGCTGTTTGGTCGACTACCGTACTTGTAATTAGTGAGACCACATAAGCCATTTAGTAACCGTATTCACTAAACGGGTCAGTTTATTATTGTTCAGCTACTATTATTACTCATCTGCAGCACCAACACCAATTTCTAGCCATTCAGGTGAAGAAACAAAGAAATCATAATTGCACATACCTATGCTGATAGCGTACCTTGACTTGTGTTACGCAAGCGTGAGTCAGACATGTATGTAGTATTTTTTGGAGTTCACTCCAGTTTTTTTTTTGCGAATTCCAGTCATAAATATAAACAGGAGTTTAATCTTTTGCGTCCAACTAAAATGTTACGTTGCTACTATTATTACTCATCTGCAGCACCAACACCAATTTCTAGCCATTCAGGTGAAGAAACAAAGAATTCATAATTGCACATACCTATGCTGATAGCGTACCTTGACTTGCGTTACGCAAGCGTGAGTCACACATGTATGGATATGTAGTATTTTTTGGAGTTCACTCCAGTTTTTTTTTGTGAATTCCAGTCATAAATATAAACAGGAGTTTAATCTTTTGCGTCCAACTAAAATGTTACGTTATAATTTTTACGTAATTCTGAACCGTTAAGATAAGCGATTGGGTTTCCTGGATTCCAAAAGACTATGTGATAGTTCTCAAATGAAACTGAGCATACTTTTTCGTTCGTATAAATGCATATTATACGGAATTTTCTGGGGGCAAAGAAGCGTTTAGATTGAAGTTTGCTTCACTGATCGCTAAAATTAGCTTCATCATGCATTTACTGGAAATAAACTATAAATATTAGAGAAACGTAATTTTTAAATATGAAAGTGGTTCCGTGTAAGAAACGTAAGGTATATATATTTGCCCCGTAATCAGATACCGTATCAGAAATCAACAAAGAAGCGACTCGGGCAAAAGTCGCCGATTTCATCTTGATATTTTTAATTTTTAGAATAAATTTTAACGAAATGAAGTTGTTACAGTTAGTTTGTGTCGCCTCTGTGGCACTGGCCTTGTCCATTTCTGTAACAGAGGCTAGATCCTCCAGATATTACGGAAGGCATCATTCCCGAAGATATTACGACGAGGAAGAACCAGCTACCCGTCAGATACAGCAAGAAGAACCAAAGCCGATTGAAATCGAGCCTGTACAATCGACAGAAGTTTCGGACGATTCATCGGTTGAAAAGACCCGTCCAGCAAGGGCACGTAAGGCTCCTGTACTGTGCAACGCAAACGCTGCAGCGGCTAATATTGAAAAACCAGATAAAGTGGAAACCAGTTCCTCCAGTTCCAGTGCGGCGGATGATGACGACGATTCTTGGGAGGTGATTGAACCCCTCAGTTCTGAAAGCGAAGAGGTAAAACCTTTAGTCAATCCCAAGCCGGATTCTGCCAAAGCAAAGAAGCTGGAGAAGCCCAAAGGAAAAGTTGTGCCAGCTTCTGAGGAATCCAGTGAGAGTGTAGAGGAGGATGAAGATGAAGACGATGACTCAGCAAACAACTTTAGCGCTGCCCTCGCATCCTTAGAAGAGCCAGAGGCTCCAAGGGCGCTTACCAACGATGAGATTCCAGCGGAACGTACTCCAGCCGTTGAGAATGATGAGCAAGAGGAACGAAAGCCAAAAGCTAGAAGATCCAAGCACCATCGTAGTGATGTGAGGAGAATTGAAAGACCACATCATCGAAGACGTGTCATTTTCCGCGACGAAGACGACGAATAAAAATTCCTAACTTAAATGAATTTCAGGTGCATTTGTTGAATGCATAAAAGTATATATTTTCTCATGTCTACAACTGTGATCTTTAGATGCCTCTCTTTTTAAAGAACTGATTAAAAATAAAGTTAAAAAAGAAACATTTTGCCAGAACCTTGGAGGGTCTATTGCCCCAGGATTATTTAATCAATAAATGATTTACTGACTTCAATACCAAAATATATATTCAAATCATTATTAGGTACTCTCACTATCAGTGATCGTCTTTGTCATTTCAATCAGATTGATCATGCATAATATCTAGATCCAACTGGATCCAAATCTGCAGATCACATAACGACTTAGGTACTATTGTTATTGTCATTGCGTGTGCTCTTTTAAAAACCACAGAAAAAAAGGCTTCCCGATAAATAACGTAATGAGTTAAACATATTAGCCATTCAATGCACAAATCACAAATGAAATTATTGATAGCGTGATCATTTTTCAGGGGTATTTTCAATGCACGCTGTAGCCTCAGCTGTTCATTCATTGCTTTGTTGCTATCGTGTAGGCTTGCTTGCGCTCAACTGTCACTAGCTAAGTAGATCCCGGTATACTGACTTTAACATCAAAATATAAATTCATATCTCATTATTAGCATTATTAGGTACTCTTACTCTCACTATCTATGATCGTCTTTGTCATTTCAATCAGATTGATCATGCATAATATCTAGATCCAACTGGATCCAAATCTGCAGATCACATAACGACTTAGGTACTATTATTATTGTCATTGCGTGTGCTCTTTTAAAAACCACAGAAAAAAATGCTTCCCCGATAAATAACGTAATGAGTTAAACATATTAGCCATTCAATGCACAAATCACAAATGAAATTATTGATAGCGTGATCATTTTTCAGGGGTATTTTTCTAATTGTAAACGTAAAAAAAATTGTAGTGTAACGAAATGATCGAGACTTCGCTGGTGGCTGGTTTCTGCGTCATGAATCATGAAAAGCAAATTTCTAAGGTGCGTGATGAAAATGTTTAAATTGCATAATGAAACTATTTATTGATGCAAAATAACTTTAGCTTCTCACTGGTAGATAAAAAATTTGAGGCGAGGCGGATCTATCTCATATCACAAATTCATTTTTTAAAAGTTTGAACCCATAAAAATTTCCATTCTTACCTCATTAAATGTTGTATAAGTAATTCGAAGCCTGTCCTATAACTGTATCATGGGATATTATTTCCCCTTTAGTTAAATATTCGTAAAATGGGAACAACGACTTTAGTTACGCATTTTAGAAAATGCTGGAATCTGTATTCATTGGGCGATTAAAACCAGAGCGGTCAGTTTCAAAGGGACCACATAGACTCTCCATTAGATTTCTTCGAATTTCATGTTTTATAATTATACATGTCTCTGAATTAGTAAAGCTTACGTATTGTGCTACTCCTGGAGTAGATTTTTGCTATGATGAACCAAACTGCGATCCTTCCAGCCAAAAATGGGATGGTGTTTGTGTATATGGAAGGATGCAGTCTCCAGTAAATCTTGAGTCGTATAAAGTGAAAAGGATTCCAAAATCAGTGAGTTTAGTTCTGAGTCGTGAATATGCTCAACTCCACCCATTTGAGTTACGAAATGGTGGACAGACGATAGTGGCAGGTTTCAATGATGGCTGGACATCCCAGTGCCTTGTTAAAGGTCGAGGATTTCTTCCAGATGAACCATGGCACTTTGTCGCGTTGCATTTCCATTGGGGTCCCAACGATTTCGTTGGTTCGGAACACACCATAAATGGACAACAATTCCCTTTGGAATTGCACATGATACATCGGCAAATAAAAGATAACAATAAATTCGCAGTTTTTGGAGTCCTTTACCAAATTTCGGAATATGACAACGTTGCACTTAACCCAATCGTGAATAATCTCTATCGCGTCAGAAATTTGACCTTTGATCAGCCTGTGCGACTCGAATATGAAAACTCTATTAATTTAACTGCACTCCTTCCCAGTAAAATCAAGGTATTCAGGTATCACGGGTCTCTAACGACACCGCCATGTACAGAGAGCGTTATATGGACAGTGTTTGACGATATCCAGCCAGTATCAAGGAGACAATTGATGGAATTCAGAACGCTTCTACAGAGACCAGGAGGAAAGCCGATTCTAACAAATTTTAGACCTGTTCAACCAACTTTTACGGAACAACGGAAGGCCGTTTACTACATGAAAACTATTACTCCTTCTTCAAATATAATTAAGAGAAATAATGGTTGATTTAAAATCTAAATAATACTTGACAAAATATTTTGGATTATTCCTAGTCAGCATTTCTGGGAAACATTTAAATATGTTCAAAAATTGTGCATTCATAGCTTTTTAATTCTTGTATTCTTATCAGAAAAATAAATCGCAAGACTTTTGAAATAGTTTTTTCATTTATATCTACTTTTGTTCGATTTTGGCTTTAAGTAGTCCTTCTTTCCACGTTTTCCTGTGGTTATCTTCTTTTTCCCCTTTGACGAGGAGTCCTCGGAACGTAGACTGCTTTTGTCATCGAACATGTTCATTAAACTATCTTTCACAGACACATTTTGACTACTTTTTTCATTGACTACAGAAGAGGCAACAGACGAGATTTGTGGAAGGCTTTCATTGGTTCCTATTGTGGACATGGAGGAGTCAAAAATTGGATTCTCCTCTAATCGTTTGGGAGGTACTGCCAGATGAGATGAATTATCACTCTCAAGACCTCCTTTTTCTGGATCAATCAGCATCGTTGAGGATGATGATGGAATTGCGCTACTTCCGTCTCCATGTAGTAAAACTTGAACATCTTCTCCAGGAACGTGAATATCCGACCCACTTGGGCCAGTTAGAATGACGCTGGGGTAACGTCGTTTTTTAGGCTTCGATGATTCGCCTTCCTCATCTACTGATCGTGAGTCTGATTTCAATCCTTCACTTCCTTGTTCCGAAGCTTTCCGCCCTTCGTGTTCCTCCAATGAATCCCCTTTTGATGAAAGCGTTTTCATTCTAGTCTTTTTCCTCACACATCGTCGAGCACATTTGCAACGGAAAATAGATCTGCAACATGCCGTGGCGCAACACCATTCACCTGCTTCTGTGCATGCAGTGATGAATAAAACGTCAAATACATATCTTTTCCATGTGTACTTGAAGCGTAAGTCGGTGCATTTTCTAATTCAGTTAATAATAACAAACTGGTCAAAAAATAATTAGGCGAAATGGATTCAGTAAAGAAATCTAAAAAAAATCAATATCACCGTAATATTGTGTAAAGTTGTTTTCCCATTGCAAAATTGGCAACCTAAAAGTATTCATTCCCCACCAGGACTTCGTTGAAAATTAGAGACATGATTAATACACACTTTATAAAATTACTCATTATGATTAACCTGAATTAGTAACTGGAAGAAACTCAACAGAACCATGTGCGCGCATGCTTTTACATAAAAATCATAGGCCTTATTTAAACATCCCTGTAATTATCATGAATTATAGAATTGTGTAATAAATTTTAAATAACAATTAGCAAATCGAAATTAAACATTTTTAAATAGGATTAGCAGACCTCTGCATACGCCCATTCGTAATATCCCTTTTTTTGCCCTTCTTTTTTGTTGACTTTGTAAAAACAATCATCTTTTTGGGGCGGCTGCTTAGACTGGAATATATTTTTATTTTTAAGTTTAATTGTAAGTGAATTTGCTTAATTTTTAAAGCCAAAAGAAACTGCCAAAATACCCATCGCTCCCTGAAATATGGTTTGGGGCAACAGCTAGTCGGGATATAGGTATCATCAGGTTTCTGGTTATTATCGACACTTTCCCAATCGGCGGAGCTATGAATTCCACAGCAATGCATCTAAAACAATCAATGATGATCCCAGTAAATTATCGAATTCGTATGAATCACATAATACAATTAATATATTTTAACAAATGTACCATGCTTTGTATCTTATCCCATTCATAAGCATTTAACTTCCCATTGTCGTTTTTATCGCGATTGTCCTTGTTGACGTGATATTTGCTGATTCCTTCATCAAGAACGTACTCCAACTTTTGAGTGGAAATAAGACCCGTAAAGCGGACATTGATGAGAATTGTCATAATTGGAACGATAAGGATGATGGGAGCTCTAAGAATGTACTGAATAAATAAATGAGTGGAGTCACTTGCAACAATTAAACAATAAACTAATTAATTATGGCAATTGAAAATCAATCTTTACCTGTCTCAAATATTGTGGCTTATGCTGAAAGCATAGGCTTAACATGACTCCTATACTCGATGTAGCCCACACCGCTATGTTTGCGACAAGTACACCCCAACCTGCTTTTGGATTGAAATAAGTGGCAATAATTCCAATATCAAGTTCCTTCAAAAATCCTGCAAAAAATTCGCAAGTTAGCGATTCTTCTAAAATTGTCGGAGAAAATAAAATTCAGTTGAGAAAATAACCTATAGGGTAAATATGGTATACAAGATGCCAGTCGTTGATTCCGAGTAATGCTGTAACCTGCAATAATAACAATGGATAGCGAGCCTATTTTCATAAAATTCCTATTTTCTGCGTTTCAAGTCAATCAAAGACTTTGATTCAAAGCCTTAAAGACGCAACGGTATTATTACTACAGCTTCTTGTTAGAATCTCACCCAAAGTAAGATGCATGTTACAATGAAGCACTTTCGATAGATGGTATTCCTTCTACGACGACTCTTCAAGAGCTGTTAAAAATGTCATTCATGATGTGAAGGTTACCTGGATAATGTTTAAAGTGGATTATGATTATGACAGTCAGCAAAATGAAAAACACCTCTGATTTTGTGTCTGCAATAGTCGAAATGCTAGACTCGTCACCGCCATGCTTCCTAGACTGTTTTAATTGTTGCGTGTACTGTTCATTAAACTGGGCAATTAAGTTATCCCAATCTTGGGCTTCTTTCATCAAATCATTTTCCTCGTCATCCTCCCCATCTTTTGCTCCAAACTGCTTTCGATAAGCTCCTTCTGTGCCAATTAGTCTGAGTTCGTTCCATGTTTCCACCGCTCTTGTGTCTATCAGAGGCTTCTTTATTTGCCTTATAGATTTTCTCGTCGCTTTCGACGGCAAGTCGGGCCTAAACAAGCGGAACTTCATTTTTGAAGTTTTTAACTTTCACCGCTTATAAGTGGCGAGTTATTAAAGTCAAAGCACTCTCCTCCTTTTTATTGTCGTGTGGCAAAAATTCATCCTAAATCATTTTCTTCCTAAATTAATCCACTTCCTTCTTTCAAAGGAAGATTTCCATGACGTGACTATTTAATCAAGATGACCTTTATTTTCCAAAATATTTACACATGCTGATTCTTTA